>JANZXV010000004.1:15289147-15300482 GCA_027576455.1 Erythroxylum roigii | reverse complement strand
TTTATCTTAATCAAAATGAAATAAATAAATTCAATTAAGAAACATCTTTCTTAATTACTTAAGAAAATACTTTTCTTAAGTTTAAAGAGTCTGACTAATTAATTTCATTCTAATTGAAAATAAATAATTTTAATTCTGGAAAACAATTTTATAAAATTTAATAAGAAATCAACATAACTATTAATCTTGATCAAATTAAGAAAATAATTACTTTAATTTTGGAATTGAATTTTGAAATTTAAAACAATTTTCAATTATGTTTGAAAATTAGGTCAAATATGGAATATATTATTCCATATTTAAAAGAACTTAATTTAGACTTAGGATTACTTTAATCCAAAAGCTAAATAAATTATCCTTTTCCAAGTTTGAGTCACACTTAAACTTATGTCCAAACAGCTTTTATTCTAAACTTGTAATAACTTATTCTTAGTTTAAGTCAAACTTAAACTTATTACCAAATAAGTCTTATTCCAACCTTAGAATAAGATATTCTCATATCCAAACAACCCTTATTATAATCTTGTGTCCAAAAATTCTTAATTTTAGGCTCAGGGTACTCTTATCCTTATTGACAAACATTCCCTTTTCTAACTTTAAAATATATTTATTCTTGCTCATAAACATAGCCTTTATTTATGTTTTAGAAACCCTAGCAAACCAAAGTTGAAATCCTAGCCATCGAGGAGGATCTTGCTGTCGCTCAGTCGTTAAAAACATCGCTGCATGATAGGTATAATTCATACTATGTTTTTCTAGGAGTTTTAGTGTGTTTTTTAGATGATTATTGTATATATAGGCTTAGAATTATGTTATTATTAGTGCTTGTTTATATTTTAAGTGTTTGAGTAGTTTAGGGTATGTATTCAATCTTAATTATATATTTCATGGGGCGCTTGATATGCTTATGAGGGTTGGAAATCATGAAATTGAAGAACAAAGAAGATGGAGGAAGCTTTATGACAGAGCCATGCAGCACCCCATGCGATCGTGACAAAGGGAGTGCAATCGTGACAGAGAGCCTAAAGCATAGAGTGCAATTATGACTCTAGCACCTTGCATGGGCATGACATGGGCTGTCATGCCTATGTAAATAGTGTCATGCCCATGACCCACCTATCACGGCGGTGAAAAAGTTGTCATGGTTGTGAGATGCATCTTATGGCTATGACTTGTACTAATCTTCATTCCTTTTGGTATTTTCTTGTCTCCTCTTACTCTAATCCTTCTCGTTCTTACTCCATGAAGATAACGAAGTGTGAATCTTTAGAAAATGGCTCAAACATGTTGCTTTTGACTCACTTTAGCTCTTTCGCTTCTGAATTGTACCTAAAAACAAATATGAACTAAAGTGAATGTCTTAAGCAATTTATATCATTATACACTAAGTGTTATGAAATAAATGCATAATAAATTGAACACAAATCAATAAACTTGACAAAAAATTGAGACGGTGAATCAAAGTAATCAGTGTTAGATTGTTCAACGAGATTTAGAATTTTAATAAACCCACAATTATCAAATTAATGATCAATTGAAGAGAGATCTTGGTTTTGAAATTAATTATCTAATAGATTGCTTCAGATCTAATTAAAGAAGTTAGAAATAGTTTTGTGAATTGAGATATTACAAATATGTGAATTTCAAATTCAATTAGGGTTAATTGATTAGATCATAAGAGAGAGTAATCAAAACCTTAGGAAATATAGGATCAAACACATACATTGAATCAACAAGATTAAAGAAAATTAAAGAGGGAAAGAATAGTTCCTAAGTATTCAATCTTAATCAAACCTTAATTTTTATTTACAGCTCACTGTTTATTTGATTACTTGTTTTGTTTATTGATTTGTTTCAATTTTTGTCATTTAAATTAAATTCAAATCAAATTTTGAATACCTTAGAAAAAAGTTATGCTCAAATTGTTAGCTCTTGCATAATCCACGTGGAAATGATAACCTCTTATTATATAATTTATGATCCTTATACTTGCAGGTATTGAAACTTTTATTATTATATAAAACTTGCTCAATAATCATTAAAAAAAAGAAAAAACTAACAATAACATAAATCTAAGTCCTAAACACATGATTATCACCTGAGAAACCACTTAAAAACACAGTCTAAAGCCTATAAAACACATTATAATTTACACCTATCAATCTATAATACTAAATTTAATAATTAATAAAACAATTAGAATGTAAATGCTAGAATATAAATTTAAGAATTTCGTATTAAACATTTAGTTAAAATGTTCACATACATTTAAGATGTTTAAATTATGGATAGTTCTTAATATAAAAGTGCTTAAACCAATAATAGCTCAATATTTAGTAATGTGAAAGTATAACTAAAGAGAGAAAACAATATAATCCATCTTTAAAAAAAAAAGAAAGAACAGATATTTACGTCTTGAAATGCAAGCAAAAGAGAATCAGTAGCACAAGAATTTTAAGTTACAAAAGTGGATACCTAGTTAAGTCTTCATATGAGCTAAGAATTAGGTTTGAATATGTGTTTTTCCTTATAAGCAAAGATATGATATCTAATTTTACAAAAGATTGTATGTAAAAGATTGTTTTTGAAGATGCAACAGTTGGTGAAGATTTTTTTCCCTTCCTCGTATAAACCAAAAACAAGGTAGTTGAAA
Source organism: Erythroxylum roigii (assembly GCA_027576455.1). Classification (NCBI taxonomy): domain Eukaryota; kingdom Viridiplantae; phylum Streptophyta; class Magnoliopsida; order Malpighiales; family Erythroxylaceae; genus Erythroxylum; species Erythroxylum roigii. The sequence goes on along the minus strand of JANZXV010000004.1, from coordinate 15,297,829 downwards.
GCCACCTTAAAAATCCATAGATTACCTTTAAATTTCATATTGATATTAGTTCCCATTCAATTATATAAGTCCAAGAACCAGGAGGGTTAACAATGTTACATAGATCGAGAATTGTAGGCCATAAGTGATTACTATATTGACATTGGAAGAACAAATGCTCAACACTTTCATGAGAAAGGTCGCACAAAATGCACCAGTTAGGAAAGCATTAGTAATTGGATATTCTCCCCAAAGTTGGGAGTCTATTTTCTGGTGCAGCCATAAATAGATCAAAGATTGAGAAGAATTATACTTATGCCATACTATTTTATGCCATGATGCATGGTGATTTGAGTTCCTGAAGAATGACCAGCGTGAACCATTAGTGAAGTCTCCAAAAGATGCCAATCCATCTTCCTTACATGTAATATGTCCATAAAAATCTCATTGTAAAGTGGAGAATCATGTACAGATCCATTATTTTTACATATTACACACCCTGAACACTCAAATCATGCTAAAACTTTAGACGTTCTTTTATTATATTAATCTATTGATTAATTCATGAAGCTTTAAATCCATTATCTCTTGTAGACGATGTTGCCACTTTTTTCTTAATTAAATAATTATTTTGTTTTTTAATATGCACCAATTTTAGCTAAAATATTTTCTAAAATGTTGGAGTATGTCCTTTTTGTCGCCTTCTTTTTAAGGGGTTTCTTTTTCTTAAAATGAGAACTTTTAATTTGATTTTCTTTTTCATTTAATAAATTCATCAAATTTAATTTTAAGTTCCTCTTCTACACTATTTGATGGAGATTTAGTTTATAGATGTGCATGGAAATTAGTTGCATTAGTATCTTTGAAAATATGAAACAAGTTTGAAAATTCCTTGCATAATTTTTCTTAAATTTGTTAGCCATTTTGTACACCTCCAGTGATAAAAAATGTACATTAAAAAATTAAAATAGTATATATCAATAATCAAAGAAGTATTTACCCTGGTCTAAGACCAAAAAAAGAAGAAGTATTTTACCATAAATAGATTGTCCTAATATTCATTAGCAGCATTAACTTCACTGGTGAGGGAGTTGTAATCAATTCTAGTTTCTTTAAGTAAATTGTTGAAATTCTTCAATCTAGTAATCTGTTATACATTATATTTGTTTTTCAATTAGACAATTTTATACTCTTTATTAAATTTTGTTTGTAGATCTGCTTTAATATTCTTCCAACCAAATTTGAAAAAGTTAGCAGTTTTTCAATTTTTTCTTTACTTTTTTAATCATATGCAAGATTAAATGCAACTTTACTATATTTTTTCATATCTCATCCTTTTCATTTATTTCCACACAACCATTTAAAGCATTACTATTGTCTAAAGCTTGAATCACTGAAATTAATTAAATGTGAGTGAAAAGACAAAGAAAAGTGTCTCATAAAATATTTATAAAATTGCAAAATGACAACAAACTTGATAAACATAAACTTTATACAAGTTATTTTGACAACTAGAAAATGATCTTTGAATTGAATGTCAATGTTCAAAGAACACTTATTTAGTGCCTATATATAATACATAATTTCATTTTCATGGTTTGGAAAATATTTACAAAGTCTAAGGGAAATGAATACGAGTACATAATGTGATTTCCTGAACCACTATTTCCTTTCTGAATATCAACACTCTATAGACATTTATAATATGTGCAGAGATTAACTTCCAAATGTATCAATTAACGAGTGAATGTGACTAGAACTAAGTTATGTTTCTTATAAGGTTCTCTAACTAATGTCTAATCAATTCAAATTAAAGAAAAAAACTATATAGAGCTAATAGAGAGAGAAAGAAGAGAAACAAAAGATTTGTATAAGAATCATTATTATAAATTCATGCAAAGCACATTTTGTGTTTTCTTTATCACATGTTAAAGCCTTTCCTTAGTTTCAACTATCCATTGAAGTTTGTCCCTCTTCTATCACCAATGTATGTAGTATCAAGAATATGAATACCTTTCCAAGCCAATCAACATTAGTACATATGGCTTTTATACCATAATACCATCAATGTTTGGAATGGAGACACCTTTCATAGTGCATTCTACTCTAGATTTAACTTAAGCACATCTAGTACATGAGAGACAATTCCTAATATATTTTACGTTAAACCTAAAATTTATGCTAAAGAAATTATTTATGAATTCAACATAATACGAATTCCATGGCATAAGAAGGAGAGGAAAAACTTGGTAACTCAAAAGGAGTTTAAAGAGTTATAATAGAAGATGGAGTGGATGATGCAACTGATGAATGCTCCAACAACATCCAGATTAAAGATGATGGGTAAATTTGAGAAATATGATGGAAGTAAGAATCTTGTTGGGCATTAGAGAATTTCTATAGTAAAATGGTGGCTCAAATAAAAAACAAAGAGCTATTAGTACATTGCTTTCCAAAAAGTCTAACATGTTTTAATTTTTATTGGTTCATAAATTTGGATCAATCTTTTGTAAGAAAGGTTGAGAGATAACTAATGCATTCCTTAGTCAATACAGATTCAACTGAGAAACCACACTAAAAGAAGACTTATAAATGATAGAATAAAAGACTACTAAGAGCTTTAAAGAGTATACTGTGAGATAGAAATCAAAGACAACAAAAGCTCAACCACCTTTATTAGAGAAAGAAATTGTGGGTTTGTTCTTAAAGTTACTAAAAAGCCTTATTATGATAAAATATGACAGTTTATTAATCATGCATTCAATGAGATTGTGGTTTAGTATGAACTATTTGATAACAACCTTAAAAAACGAAAGAATAATCTAATAATATCTAAAATAACTAAGAAGACAGGCATAAAGAGAAGAGAAGATGAAGTGCGTCGAGTTAATGTTGCAAAAGCTTAACAGTTGAACAAATAACATAATAGTCAATCTAATTGGTATGCTCCTTTACACTATCGAAACCATGATCCACCACCTTTCATCTATAATCAATCTCTTTACTATCTAAATCCTCCCATTCCTTACACATCACCACAGACATATCCTAATCACAAAATTTTATACACACAATCTCAAACTTCTCTAGCAAATTAGACACCATACTCATAAGAACCCATATACATAAAACCACCCATTTCAACCCTAACCTAATTACCTAAATGAGCAAACCACTAGATTTCACCACCTTGGAAGTAACCAAATAATAAAAGAGGGCAACAAATAAGAGGAGAAAAAAATTCTACAAAATTTCCACCATTACCCATAACCTTCTACTAGGTCATGTTGAAATAAAATAAGGAAATATTGATACCGACATTAGTATCTTAATTGCCTTCCCATCACGGTACAATCAAAATGCAAATTGAGATTACTATGATGGAGTATTGAGTTATTGAAAACTACATTTTTTAAAAAATCATTGTTAAGAAATAAATACAAAGAAGGTGTTTGAAATTTGAGACCTAAGGGATGTAACTAAGTGTTAGTGCCAATCATTTACCCACAGTTGGAAGAAAAAATATCAATATCTTGAACAATGAAGATGAAGAGATCCTTTTTATAAGTAATAGTAAAGTATCCATGAAGTAATTTTCAATTTATTGGTGGAAGGAGGCTATTTGATCCAACAAAAATAAGCAAGTTATCTAAAGGATTCATGCTTATTTTATCAACAACATGATCAAGATATATACAACTTTATAGAGTTTAGAAAATTAGTGTTATAGATGTTGTGCCTAATAAATATAAGAATAGGAAAGGGGTTTACAAAAAATTTCAAGCGTGAATGTCACAAAAAAGAAAAGAAAAGAGAGCTCTTGATCATTACGTATCCAACTCAAATTAGTCAGGTCAAACATCCATAAATTTTCATCAAAGTTTCTAAATAAGCGAAAACTAATAATATGTAAAAGAAACGTTGAAATTACAGTCCCTAAAGATTGGTAATTAAGGGAAGCAATGGTAATCCCCTCCCAAAGGTAAGAAGAAGAAGAAGAACTAAATATAATAAATGTTATCACTTACGTTAGGATGATAAGAAGTGAAATATTATACATCTCTAAAGAGGTGAAAAGATCAAGAAAAAGAAAAGTCAAAATCGATGAAAAAGTTTCTAAAAAAGAGAATTCATCAATAAACTAGTGATTGAAGAAAAAGCTATTACATTCCTCAAGCTTATGAAGCAAAGGAGCACTCTATCCTCGATTAATTAAAGAAATTCCCAACAAGGATCTTACCATAAGTTCATTGTGAACTTATTGTCATATTGACATGCACTCCATAATATACTCATAAGAGCATGTATGCCTGCACTTATACTGTTGAAGGGTGAAAATAGTTAGGTAGATACATACTAATAGGACAATGTCATTCACTAGATATGAGCTTGATCTTGAAGATGTGATTAGGTTAAAGTACTTCATAACTCTTTTGTATGAGGGACACATTGTATTGAAAGTTTTAATTGATAAACATATGTGATCAATGTGCTTATAGGAAAGATAATGGAATAGTTGGATATGTAATATGAAGGCAGTCCCTTCTCACTACGCCAAAGAATTAAATAACTTCTAGATGATTATCTCATCACTATATATGTTAAGGATGTCCTCTTAGTCACCAAGAATGTTTATATACCTTACATCAAAGTGAATAAAGATATATAAGGTAATTTGTACTAGTCATTAGAAGTGGTAAACACTATATATATGACTAAAAAAAATAGAGATCAAGGAGTTGGTATATATTTGGAGAATTGAATCTTAATTACTGCTTTATATTGGGATTTAAATCAATGAAGGAGGATCGTATAAAAGCCTTAAAAAATTCCAAGTCAAATAAGGAGAATCAATTAATTATAATGAGGATTCTAAATCTATAGATCTCTATTTCATATATAGTCATATGTTTTTGTATGTCCCAAATAGTAAACATAGTAAAAACAAAACGATAAGTTAATATGGAAACAACCTTATAAACACAAGAGATGGTTTCATTCACTACCAACACTACCAACTAGATTAATAATTGATAATGATAGAGCAGATGACTAGTTTATTAACCTTACAACTAAGGGAGAGGCTATTACAAACTTGAGTTACACCTCATTTCCTAATATCTCCTTCAAGTAATTTATCATTTTAACAATATATTTTGCCTTACATATTCCTCATTCTAATATGCAAATGTTGTAAATATGCATTGAACCTTTTTTATATTGTAGATGCTTTGAAAATTGCCCTTATAATTGACTAATTACTTGGATTCATAGATGAATGAGTTATATTTTAATAAATGATTTTAATTTGAATAAATGACGAATGATATCATAAATGTTTCTTTTTACTTGTTATTTTTGTTTAGGAATTAAAAAATTCCTCCTTATTGACTATTTGGATCTTTATATTATCTTACTTTATGGTTAACTTCCATCTTCAAATATTGGAACTAAAATAAAAATGTTTCTCTATGAAAATTCAAAGTCTTAATAAATTGACCCCATAACACACTAATTTTATTTAGCCTTTGTTAATCCAGGCTTTGTGATCTAGATTATTAAAAAGTGTTATGTTTAATAGTTAATCCATTAACTTTTAAAAGAATCTAATAATGGGTGATGACAATATTTCAAAAGACGGCTATGATTATGATGATAAACCTCCTGAAAATGTAAAAAATGATGAACATGGCAAGTCTATGATTAAAGTTAATGATAATGATATTGAATTACTAATGAACTAATTACAAATAGATTTAAAAAATCCAAATCTTGAGTTATTTTTATATTTTTTCATTCTAAACTTAAGGTTAGCCACCAAAAAAGAAAGGAACATCCTAAAGGAGTATAAAGCAATCATTTTTAAGAGATGAGTGTTTGATTATTTACCTTTGTTATGTTTATTGGTTTAAACATGATGAGTGGTTGATTATTTTATTTGCCTAGATAGGAGGGATACTTAATGTTATCTTTATATAGATTGATTCCATTTTAGTTATGAAGTGGGATTTATTTATGAATTATCTTTGATTTCTCCTAATTTAAATTTAGTTATGCTATTGATTTTATCTGATCCTAATTTACTTATAGATAATTTAAGAGAATCTTCTCATAAGTTAAACACGAGTTAGATATTAGTGATAAAATGGGATTCTAAATAGGATGGAACCTTAATATTATTTTTGCATATAATGATTCGATTTTATTTATGAAGTGAGATTTATATTTTTAAACTATATTTGAATGCTTTTAATGCATATTTAATTATACTAGTGATTACATCTATTTATAACTCATTTGTGAAAGATTCGAAGGAACCTATTTGTAAGTTGAATAGGGATCAAATGTTAGGGGTTAAATGGGGTGCTCGAGGTAGACCTATATGATCTCTTTAGTATTATGGTGAAACCTTTCATGGAATTTGATAGAATATAATGGATTTAAAGGGCTATTAGCTTGGTAGAGATAACTAAAAAAAGTAAAGAGTATAATTTCATACTTTAGGAGGTTATATTTTTCTAGATGATAAATACATTTTAATTAAATTGAATCGTGAATATAAAGAAGATATTAGGGAGACTTTCTTATCTAGTTGGCATTTATATCTATTTTTCTCTTAATTATGCACTTTATTCTATTTATATTAATCTGCTAATTTACTTAGGTTTAGGTTTAGGTTTATTTTTAGGTAAATTATCATTCATCAAACCATCTCTCTTTATTTAATTGGAAAAGTAATAGTAGAAAAGTTTACTAAATTCCCAACGCTTCCTTGTAGGATCGATATTCTATTCACCAATGTATTACTACTAGATGATAAGTGAACTGCCTTAGTTATGAGTATTATGTTTTCATAGAGGAAACTTTTATGGTAGAAAACATCTAAATCTAATCAATGAAAAAAGAATCTCAACAATTCATTATAGACAATTATATTAGAGAAGGATTGCTTGAGTGCTTGAGCCTATGATAAAAAGGGGAAAAATACAAACATATTCATCTTGAGACTTGATGCTAAAGAAAATTCTTCTCAACCAAAAGGAAAAAAGAGGGAAATTGGCCCTTAATAATGAAGAACCCTGTATATATATATTTAAAAAGGTCTTATTAAATGGTGCATTGATTTTGACCACTATGGATGGAGAAGAATTTCAAGCTAGTCAACTTAGACTTTGTCAAATAGTATTTTTACTAAAAAGGAGAGAGAAAAGTTCGTTAAGTTGAAAATTAGAAAAATGGAGGCATACATAAAAGGAAATAAGAATGCAAATGACCTATAAAAGATCGTATCATTAGGTTTGATATGTTTTACATAAGCTATGTTAAAAGCGATATTTTTTTTCGGAGGTTTATCATCATTTATGATAGTTATAGTTTAAAGGTTGCCATTACCAGTGAATAGTTTTCTATCACAAGTTAGTGGTTTTAGCTTGTAAAGACTATGATATATTGACATTATTAAATGATCAATAATGTATCTATCTCTTTTCTTCCTCAATCCTTTTCATAAGGCATAACTGATTTTTGTAACCATATTATTGTTAAGACAATTCATTATAATAAAGAATTGCCTTTTCTATATCATTTAGTCTGATTCCACTTTCATTCATTTTAAATTTTTTTAATTAAACTTTGTAGTGCATTGATGAAGTAATCCTTACAAGGGAAAAATGAGGGTTATCGTTTGATCAGACATAGATAACTAATGAATGGATTATTATCAAGATGACAATGTGAAGAGGATTTGTTAGTTGTGAGTTACTGAATAGGAAATTGGTGAGAGATCATAATATTACGGATAATGTTGCAATTGTGAAAAAAACAAAATAATTTTTTTATTAAAAACAAACTAAAGTTGGGTCACCAAGAGATTAACAACACATAACTTCATTAAAATCAAATTAATGATATGGTAAAGTAAAAAAATTAACTTTAACTGATTTTCCAATACTAATTATAGGTATTAAAAGTAGTAACAAAATAATTGAACTTTTCATTTGTAGAAAAATAACCCATTATTAACTCCACAGTTAACAGTTCTAACATGGTATGTCATGTCATTAGAACCAATTGATATGATAGCATTCACATGATACATAGTTTTAGTTTAGATTTATGTTAAAGTTAGTAGTTCGTAGGAGAGTGAGAAGCCCTAAAACACACTTTGTAGTCGTTTTCAACGAGAAAAGCGATTTAGAATTGGTTCAGTCGGCTGTGCTAGGCCCAAGCCCAGGTCCACATGTTCAAGGCCCATTCGCAGGTGTTAGTCTCCTATGCAAACGTAAAGACTTACGTAAAGACCTAAACCTAGCATCTATTCCATGTATAAGGTACTATTTTGCCATGATATAGGTACGAGGTTACAATCCTAATCTTCTCTGTTCTTAGCAACCTAAACCCTCTCAAAAAGACTAACTTGAGCGTCGGAGGGGCCTGCCGGTAGTCAACTCCCGGCGTGCCTTCCATTGTTTTTGCAAGTATTCAACATCAAGATCTGTCATAATTATGGATCCGTGCAGTAACGTTCAGCCCCAGCAGAATCCTGATGTAGCCGCCGTATTATGAACCAGTTGGCACCCACCGTGGGGCCCGACATCAGGGCACCACGTCTAGAACCACACAGATAAGTCAGGCGGCAGCAGCCAATCCTGATGTAGCCGCCGTCGCGGCACTTGCATTGCAACGAATAGGCTTGCGATTACC
>JANZXV010000004.1:15278133-15289047 GCA_027576455.1 Erythroxylum roigii | reverse complement strand
TGTTATACGATCCTTATATACTCCTTCGACCCTTCTCTTGGATCAGACTCGAGGAGTAGGGGGCTTATGGTTGGGTCAGCTGTGCTAGGCCCAAGCCCAGGTCCACATGTCCAAGGCCCATTTGCAGGTGTTAGTCTCCCATGCAAACGTAAAGACTTACGTAAAGACCTAAACATAGCATCTATTCTATATATAAGGTACTATTTTGCCATGATACAGGTACGAGGTTACAACCCTAATCTTCTCTGTTCTTAGCAACCTAAATCCTCTCAAAAAGACTAACTTGAGCGTCGGAGGGGCCATCCGGCAGTCAACCCCCGGCGTGCCTTCCATTGTTTTTGCAGGTATTCAACAGCAAGATCTGTCATAATTATGGATCCATGCAGTAACGTTCAGCCCCAGCAGAATCCGACTGAACCAAGAATCATACTAACAAAGCCAAGTACATCAAGAGAATGAGATCTTCATTGGAAAAAATACTTTCCACAATTTCTTTAACTCTTTTATTTATACTATTTGTTTTTTAGGATGATTTATGACTAAGTGTTCTTATGTTTAGATAGAGGGGAATATATATTTATTTTATATTAATTATTTCAATATTTTTATAAGAGAGCTCTATATTTATATATTATCATTGTTGATCTTAGTGCTAGTTAAACACAAGTTAAATTCTAAATCATATATGAATTTGTATGCAAATGTATAAAATTACATAATTGTAGATTGACCTAGGCACAATATTAAAGATTCAATTAGGTGTTAAGAATGGACTTGTATGATGCTTCTAGTATTAGGATAGTTGATTATTTTAATTGATTATTTAACTGCTCATGCTTGCAAAGAGATTGGTCGAGTGTTGCGAATCAGGTTTCTTTTCTTACTCAATCAAAACCCCTTTAGGTTTTCTAATGTAGTTTTAAATGCATAATTTATTTTCCAAGTCAAAATCCTCTTATCCAAATGTTTAGTTATAAAAAGCTTTGAAGACCACTCTATGATTTATAGATAAATACCTAAAAACTCCCTTGAGTCTCTTATCTAAATTTCATCTCTTAGTTTGTAGTTAAGTCCTTTAGATCTCTAAATACTTGAAAACATCTATGCATGTCTTATCCAAACTTCATATATAAGTTCAAGGGTAAATGCCTAGACACCTCCCTTTTTTTCCCGTCTCATTTTTTTCAATTAAACTCTAGATGTCTCTGTATGACTTCAAAGTTAACTTTAAACGCCTACATACCTCTCTAAAGCTTCCATCTTAATTATATATCCTAGCAATATTATTCTTCTAATTTCAAGTCTAGAATATGGATATCGCTATGACCTTTAAATTGTCTTTTAATCATCAAATTCATTTAAATTTTTGAATAATTTATTTCTAGTTCATTTATTTTGCATGAGGTGGACAAAATTAAGGCCAAATGTGTTTATGTATCTATTGTTACAAAATATGAATACATATGGTTTACATATTTTTGTAAAATAGAATATGTAGGACGGGCAGTTATTTTGGTTGATTTTATCATATCTTATTATATTTTTTGAAAATTTTGTTTGTAAAATATTAATAAAAAAATTACATTTAAAAGTAGTTAGATTTTTATTAATCACTTATAAAATTACTTGGTTTTTTGTTAAAATTGTTCTGAATTAATTTTCATTTTAATTAGTTTTGCTTTAAAATGGCTTAATTTCCTAGGCATTGTTTATGTTTTGTTCAAATTTGGGGATAAGGAAAATTTTGGGTTGAAATAATGAAAAAAAAATGAATAAGGAGCAAATTGCAAATTGAGTAAGAATTAGAAAGTAAAACTGAATCCCTCAAAAAAAAAAAAAAAGTAAAACTGAAGAGAAAGTAAGGGATTTGGGGAATAAGAAAAGTCGAAATGATCTTCCTTAGACAATAAAATGTCATGAATCAAAATTGGATAATAAGAGTGAAGCAATGACCGTTATATCCATAAACGAACTCTAAGCTGTATATTTTCAAGCTAGGATTTTTTTTTCTTTAGGTTTGTAAAAAAATTGCTTACGGAAAACCAAAGGAGACTCACTTCGTGATCGCACCCTATTATCATCTTTTAGTTAGTTCCAATCGAGCACATTTCCTCTCTTCACTCGATTGATTCTTGACATCTAAAGGTGATGTCACTCCACTAATAGCCATTGTTAACCATTCATTCCCATTTTTTGTTTTCATTTTCTCAATTCTTACTATCGTTTCACCATCGCTGAAGCAATTCAACATCATCTTCACCATCTTTGTTAAGCTCTTGTCACCTTCTTTGGTGCCTATTTTTTATTGGCTCTTACATGCTTAGATCTATCCAAATACCATAAATATATTAATTTCATCTCTCTTATAAAAAATAAAAACTAAGATATTTCTTAAGGTTTTAACATTTGTTAACATATGTGTTGTATTTTTGTCCCACACTAGTGAGTATAAACTATTTTTTAGTCTCTATATTAAGAGAAGTGTTTGTCAACGTTTAAGTAGCTTGTCCCTTGATAATTAGGTAAAAGGTTGGACCTGGGCTAACTTCGTGGGCGCACATTGTCTGCCCACCTAGTCAAGTCTGAACTAGGCATAGCTGGTGAAGATTATTAATTCTAGTTGAGCCAAATTTTGTTTATTGTTCCAGTAAAGGGTTATTCTTTAGTTATGTCTTTGCACAATTCTCTTTCTTATCAAATCTTTCCAAATTTGTCTTTATGATATTTGGCCTCACCCATAGATTATTCTCTAACATTTAATTTGGTTTTGTATATTTGATTTTATAGTTGTTCTTTTCACATAGATATAGACTTTTGTTAAACCTGATAATATTGTCTTTTTGGGTGATGACACTTTTGCGAGTTCCAAGCCTTCGCCTTTGAGTGCATGAGTTTGAGAACTAGTTGTGTTAACCCTGTAGAGCAGATGACATCATCAATCATGTTAAATTTTGCTTTTAAGGCAGTGGCTATATCATAGTAAAACCATTTGATAAGTTTTATTATTACCTCTTTTATCTACTATACCTTTATTTTCTTTGCAATTTGAATGCAAAACTTCAAAGTAGAAATCTACAATAGCCATATCATTGAACAAAGTCATCTACAATAGCCATATCATTGAACAAAGTCTTACCTAACTTCTCCAAACTCGACCTTGGATGGAACCAATTATAAATGTTAGTCCCAAAAATTGCTTATTTTATTTGAACAACTAGACGTAGATTATGTGTTATTCACTGATCTTCTGTCTATTAAAGCCATAAACTCTGAAACTCCTACCTCTTCCACTGAAGAAAAAGCTTGGATGAAGCATAAAAAAGACAATAAAATAATTAGAGGATATCTGCTAAACCATATGACCAACTCTCTATTTGATCTCTTTATGAATTGAAAATCTATCGAGGTCATCTAGGACACCATAGAGAAGAAGTATAGGGCAGATGATGCTGGAAAGAAAAAAAATGTGGTGGGAAATGGATGCAATTTTAGATGGTGGATGATAAACTAGTGACAGAGCAAGTTTGAGAATACGAAAACTTGGTGAAGATGTGTGACAAACCATTGATGGAGAATTTTGTTTCTCCTATTTCTATTAAAGTTAACTTAGTTAGTCTTTTGTTGGTACTTGTACGGATAGGTTAAAAGGCAAGGGCAAGAAAAATCAAAAGAATGGGCATCAAAAAAATGCAAAACCAATTCAAGAAGGGTAGTAGAGGAATTCAAAAGAGGAAGATAACCTACTATGTTTGTGTCAAACCAAGCTACAAGGCGTATCAATTCCACCATCGTAATCGCCTGCAAAACTAAGATTGAAAGTTTGCTACTCAATTTGTGTCCTAAGCTAATCTTGCTAAAAAGGTTGAAATTATAGTCGCTATTATCATAGAGGCTAACCTAGTGCCAAATAAAGAACAACTTGGATACTAGATACCAGTGTTTTAAAAAATCACTGCACTAATAAGGAGTTGTTCTACCAGTTTGAGGGTGTTGTAAATGGAGAATGTGTCTTCATGGAAAACTCCAAAACCATTGTGAGTGCTTGGTAAAGGGAAGATTTTCCTTTAAATTACTTCTAGAAAAACCTTAGCTTTGAATGATGTATTAAATGTCCCCTTTTTGTGTAAGAACTTAGTTTCTGTTTGCTTGCTTAATAAGACTAATCTAAAAATTGTTCTTAAAGATGATAAGTTTGTAATTACAAAAAATGTGGACTTTGTGGGAAATAGATACTTAGTTGATGGATTTTTTTTACTGAATACTATTTCTCTTACTTGCAATGCTAGCCCTTTGACTACTTCTACTTGTATCGTTAAATCTACTAATTTATGGCATATAGGCTAGGACATGTTAATGTTGCTACTATTAGGAGACTTAAAAACATGCATTTGATAAATTTTATTGATGATTTCTTTTCTTAGCACTCTGTGTATATAGAAGCAAAGATTGTTACAAAACCACTTAAACCTATAACAACTAGATGCATTGATTTTCTTAAGTTGATTCATAGAGATGTGGATAATTTTAATAACTTTGTTAGTAAAGGAGTTATTGATGATTATTCGAGATAAACAAAAGTTTATCTCTTAAGATCTAAAGATGAGGCCAAAGAGATGTTCTTAAATTACAAAGCAAAAGTAGAAAAACCAATTAGATAGGAAAATTAAGAAACTTACATTTGATAGGGGTGAAGAATCTAACACTAATTTTGAAGGGATTTTTATCAAAAATAATGGTATGATATATAAATAAGGTGCCCCTTATATATCCCAACAAAATGACGAAGGTGGGAGGGAAATTTAAACACTTAAGGAAATGATAAATGCTATGTTGATAGGTTCTAATACGTTTGACAATATATAAAAGGAAGCGGTAATTTCTATGTGCTAATATTCTTAATAAAATTGCTTATAAAATGTTAGCCAAAACCCCCTATGAGCTATGGAAAGGAATTGCTCATAACCTTAATATTTGAAAGTGTGGGTGTCTAGCCAAAGTTGGCTTACTAGACTTTAGAAAGATAAATATTGGACTTAAGACCTTTGATTGTGTGTTTATTAGTTATGCTCAAAACGTTGACGCATATAGAATTATTTCTTTGAGTGATAATTCTACTTGTTAATATAAAGATGCTGAAATTTTTTAACATGTCTTTCCATTAAAGAAAAATGATGTTAGTAACGTTGTTGGTCATTTTAATGTTGTTTATGTGCCTTTGTCTTTACCTACTTCTAGTTTTGCTTCAAATGAATATATAATGAACCTAGGAAGAGCGAGAGGAGAAGATTTGAAAGAAGTTTTGGACAAGATTTTGCTACTGCCTTCTTAGTTAAAAATTATGATCTTGATGGAATAAATGAGAATATCATTTCAGTCTTTTTAATTGAGGAAGATCCTGAGACATATGAAGAGGCAGTGACTTATATAGATACTAGCTTTTAGAAAGATTCCATTAAAATTGAGTTTGAGTCAATAATGGCAAACTATACTTGGAACTTAGTTGATTTGCTTAAGATTCTTAAGCCAATTAGATGCAAATGAATCTTTAGAAAGAAAATGAGGCATGATGGAACTATAGAAAAAAAATTAATGCCATATTGGCGGTTATAGGTTATAATCAAACAAAAGGCATCGAATATTCTAAGGCTTACTCTCCTGTGACCAAAATTGTTATTATTATAACTCTAGTTTCCCTTACTGCCATTTTTGTCCTAGTAGTACATCAAATGGATGTGAAAACTACATTTATTAATGGTGACTTAGAGGAAGAAATATATATGGAACAACATGAGGATCATAATGTGTGTAAGCTTAGAAAGTCCCTCTAGGGTCTTAAACAAGCTTATAAACAATGGTACGAGAAGTTTGATCAAACCTTTGTAAGCAATGGCTATGTTATGAATGCATCTGATTCCGGTGTATATTAAAAAATGATTGGATCAAATTGTGGACTATATACTTTTTATATTGATGATATGCTCATTTTTGGTACTAATGTGGATGTGATCAATAAGATCAAAATATTTTTATCTTCTTAATTTGATATGAAAGAATTAGGGGAAGCTGATGTGATTATTCGCATTAAAGAAGAAGAACCTTAAAATGACTTCTCTTTATGTCAATACCATTATATTGAGAAAATGTTTAAAAAGTTTGGTTGCTTTAATATTGTGACTGTGAGAACTCCCTATGATTCTAGTATGTCTCTCAAAAAGAAAAAAAAAGGCTCTAGTATTTCACAAGCCAAGTATGCTAAAATTATAAAAAGTGTTGTGTTCCTCATGAATTAAGTTGTTAATAGAATGAGTCATTATACTCAAAACCCAAGTAATCAGTATTGTAATGCACCTTATCTCTTGTTAAAATATCTTAAAGGAACTATGTACTGGTGTTTGCATTTTAATAAACTTCCTGTTGTGTTGGAAATATTTTATGATGCAAATTGTGAGTTTGACAACAATGAAGTTAGCTTTACTAGTGGTTATGTCTTTACCTTAGGTGAAGGTGCTATATCATAGAAAATTGTGAAACAAATGTGTTTATAGAGAACCATGGGAAAATTGTGAAACAAATGTGTTGATAGAGAACCATGGGCATGTGAAAGACAAGAAGAGAATTATACCTGGTGTGATCTGCCTCAAGGAAGCCTAGGGCATGACTTGCACAGATATGAGCTTTCAAGAGGAGGCTTAGGAGTTGAAATTGGATCAAATTTGAAGTTTGAATGTGCATTTCACACAAAAATTGACTTTTTTCTATAATGCAAACACTCTTGTCTTTTACCACTCAACTTGCTTTCTATAGTATCCTTATTCGAAACAAGACATTCTTATTAGGGTTCTAAGAGACATGTTCTCTTAGGGTTCTTTTCATCATCCAACATATTTCTAACCTCCCATTTTATCTTTGTCTTTTGTTTCTATCTTTTCAATTTTTACAACTCGTGTTTCACACAAAAATTGGCTTTTTCTATATGCATGCTTCATGGCTTTGGCCCTAGCTCTTGTCATTGGGCCTCCAACATCTTGTAATGGATCTTTAAGAACATTAGACTTGAATGTTGGGCCTTTGATATGGGAATTTCGTTCAGCCCCTTGCCTTGCACATTCAAACTTCAAATATGATCCAATTTCAGTTCCTAAGCCTCCTTTTGCAAGCTCATGTCCATGTAAGTTATGTCCTAGGCCTCCTTGAGGCGGATCACACCATGTATGCTTCTCTTCTTGTCTTTCACATGCCCATGGTTCTCCATCATTAGGGATGTGTAATGTTGTTAGTTGGCTATTGAGTTTATTAGTATATGAGGCATCTTTATATAGTTATAAGCCAAGGGTTAGATGTTATTTTCTTGATTTTTATGCAAATCAAGATTATGTGAGATGAATTGTGCATGATAATGTTGAATAATGTATTTCATTGGTTAGGATGAACAAGCAAGCATTTTTTAAACTATGTGAAATGCTATAAAGTATAGCAGGATTAAAGTCAACAAAAACATGTTTATTGATGAACAAGTAGCTTTACATACTATTACTCATCATATTAAAAATTTTATTATTAGGAAAAGTTTTAGAAGGTCAGGTGAGACAATTAGTCAATGTTTTCATAATGTTTTAAATGCAATGATACATTTGCAAGATCTTTTGTTTAGAAACTTGAGCCAATACCAATAAACTCTTCGGACCATCAGTGGAAGTGGTTTAAGGTAGATAATCACCAGTGATCTAGATGGGACATAAATCAGGGTTAATGTGCCAATTAAAGATAAGCCTAGAATTCGAACTCGTAAGGGCAACATTGCAACAAATATGTTAGTTCTGTGAACACCTGACCTGTAATTTGTTTATGTTCTTTCTGGTTAGGAAGGGTTAGTTGATGATGGTCGAGTTCTTCGTGATGCAATTAATAAGAGAGACTAAGAGTGCCTCATGGTAAGCTTACTAAAAATGCCTCATGGTAAGCTTTCCTATATAATATAGGAAAGTTGTTTGAAATTTTGTATATGAGATAATGTAAATTAAATAACTTATATAGTGTTTTTATATAGGTTGCTATTACGTAGTCGATACATGTTATATAAATTGTGAGGCTTCCTTTCACCTTTTAGGGATTAAAGTACCATTTGAATGAATGATTTCAATGTTACCAACTAAGAACTTCAGAGGAATTTTGTAATATGAAGCATGCAGCCACATGTAATGTAATTAAGAGGTATTTTTGGTTACTAAAAATTAGGTGGGCTATTATTAGGAGTCCATCATTTTATCTATTAAAGATACACAACCGAATTATTATAGCTTGTTGTTTGCTTCATAATTTTATTAGGTGGGAGATGAGTTTTGATCCTATAGAGAGTAATTTGGGGGATTATTTTCACACAAATCCAGTTGTTGAGGAGGAATCTATAAGTACTATTGACCCAACTAATGCTTGGACAAATTGAAGAATTGAATTGGCATGCGAAATGTTCAATGAACAACAAATATCTAGGCAAAATGAAATTTGACATTTTTTTAGGTGTTCTATTATGATTGAGTGTTAAGGGGTTTTATATTATTATTTCTGTAAGTTATTGTACTTTGTTGTTTATGTTGTGCGCTATTATTGTAAACTATGTTGTTCTCATAAGTCGTTGATGCTTAACGTTAATAAAATGAAAAATTATATGAATGTTTTTATTTTTCCTTTATTATAATGATTATTTTTTATTTGTCAATACTATTTTAATTTTCTAGATAATTATGTCAAGGAATTCCCCGTTAACTACTGATTTTCAAAGTTCAAAAGGAACAAAAAGAAAGTGGAACTATGAAGAAGATATTGTGCTAGTTTCCTGCATGGTTGATTTGCATAATGTGGGAACATACAATGTTGATACTAGATTTAAAGTTGGCTATCCGAATGAATTAGAAAGATTGGTAGCAATAAAACTCCCTAATTCAAACTTAAAAGACAGACCTCATATAGAGACTAGGATTAAGATTTTAAAGAAAGAGTGGAGCATTGTATATATAAAGTAAGGAAAGATAATAGTGGCTTTGGATGGGATAGCGCAAAGAAGATCGTGATTGTTGAAGATCATATATGGGAGTCATACTTAAGTGTAAGTTTTGAACTTTGATCTTGTTTTAAGTATTTTCTTTAACTACATTCTTGTCATTTATATAAATTATTAATGTTGTTGTTTTCATCTTGTTAGAGTCATAAAGATTTTGTTCAACTTCGAAGGAAGAGTTTTCCTTTCAATAATGATTTGACTAGGATCTATAAAGAAGATCGTGCACTTAGAAATAACGCACAAACTACTGCAGATATTCTTAAAGAAATGAAAAGGCAAAAAGGTCTAGGTAAGATAAATGAAGGTAGTGAAGATGAATATAAAGTTAAGCATGGTTCGCATGACATGGATGAATCCTTTACTCAACCTCAAGCATCAACTGTTGAAAGACAAGATGAAGATATTTCAGCAAAAAGGAGAAAAAATAATGATATAAGAGAACCAAGCAATGCAGATTCAATTATTACTGCCGTCAGATTGTTGGGTGATAACATAAAAGAAGTGGGAAAAGAATTGTGTAAGAGTATTGGGACCAAACTAATTATTCAACAAAGAGTTGAAGAGTTAGATGGTGCATTGGGTGAGATATATAAGGACTGACAGATGATGAAAGGACTACTGCTTTAAGCAAAATTCCTGATCATCCTACACAAATGCTTGTATTTTTCAATTTTGTGCCTCTTCGAACACTTGGGTGGGTGAGAAGGTTTCTTGCCACACATTGAAGATCATGCTGAATTTTAAATATTTTGTATAGTTATTTAAAATAGGGCTTTTTTTTGTTCAACTGAATAACTTTTTAGTCATTTAAAGTCGTAGGCTAAGTTTATTTTCAATATCATTCTAACGTTATTTTATACTGTAATTGAGCATATATAATGAATGTTGACATGAGTCAAACCAAATTCATGAAGTATATGAAGGAAAGATTAGCCACTGCATAATTTGCATCATGATGGGTAATAATGGAGATTTACATCTCATGATGGATATTAACAGAAACTTACATCTAAATATTAAGAAGAAACATAGATTACAAAACCTAGCAGCCAACATATACAGTAGCATTAACTATGTAACAACAACAACAACGCCAACAACAACAATAGTAATAATAATAATAATGTAGTTAGTGGGGACTATAATGGATATTTTGGTCTTTTAGTTGGCTATTCATTTATCATTATAAATTTATGTTTTCAAACAAAATATTGACATAAAAATTCTTAGGAATAATCCAAACTAAATAATACTCATTTCATTCCATTCCTCATCTATTCTATTCCTAAGAATAATCATTTCATTCCTTATCTATTCCAACAAGTGAACTAAACATCCTATTAGACTACTTCTCACCACTATTAAAAGGAAATTTTCTATGCGACTAGTGTTTTGATTAGCTAATCCTCCAATCAAATGAAGTAGCCAAAGATTGGTGATTGGTTTGCCAATCCAATCTAGAAAATAACCATTATAGTTTTGTGTGTTTAATGATTATTTAAAGTGCTTTTGGGTATAAATAGACCACAATGAATTGTAAGAATAACCGTTGACATACTAGATACGTGGTAAGTGCCTTGAGAGAATAAAGAGTGCCTATATGCATTGCAAAATACACATGCGTCCTAATTCATCAGTTTAAGTAAATTGTAAAATTGTTGTAATTAGAGAAATTTTATGATGCACATTATGAAGGTTTCTCTTAACTTTGAATAAGATTTTAAAAAAGGTTTCTGGTTAGGTCGACCATGCTAGGCCCAGGCCCAGGTCCAGGGGTCAACGACCCATTCGTAGGTGGTAACCTCCCATGCATACGTAAAGACCTAAACCTAACAGTTATTCCAGGTATATAAGGT
>JANZXV010000004.1:15251707-15262893 GCA_027576455.1 Erythroxylum roigii | reverse complement strand
ATCGTATCCTAGGTTGTTAGGTGGTTAGGTTTAATTAACGATCGTATCTTGATTAAACAAAACCTAAGGAAAAACTCGGGTTAATTATTAACCCACAATTAATAGTTGCTAGGAGAGGTTAAAGAACCACAAATTAATAAAATGTGCTTAGTCAGGGTGTAGGCCGAGATTGAACCGAAGAATTGGGTCCTTACCGAATTCCCCATATTTATCATTTTTGCATGTTTTCTTTACTTTGTTTTTATTAGTTAGTTTTATTTTATTTTTCTTATTCTAAAAATCCAAAACCCCCCATTAAGTGTAAACACCAGTTAATTTCATTTCTTAAACTTCACACACACTCTCTGTGGGATCGACCTAGACTCACCACTGCTATAATAGTAGTCTAGTTATTTTAATTTTAACTAGTGTAACAACGCGCGGTCATCTACCAATTCCCCTCACATCACATTCTTAAATCCAAGCAAACATATCAAAAATTTCTATACATATTTTACGTCTAAGTATGTATGTAAATGTCGAAGTGAAAAAATTATCCATTTACCCTTGTCTTTTATATTAAGTACCATTATGTCTCTTATTATACTTAGATGCACTCAATTCATTATGTTCACTTCTTAATATACCCTAGACATACTATAATACTTCCAAGGTATATGTTGGGGTGTTACAAGTAGAGGCAAGATCTCTTCATCAAGACCCTGTACAATCTGATCCCGAGATCAAAAGGACATTGCGAAGGTTACAAGGGAAACCATAACAACTCTAGGAATATAGTAAGGAATTGAATTTGATGAAGCTATATCCAGAACTTTAAAATAGTTGGTGATACCAGATTTGACTTAAAGAATCTTATGCATTACATTTCTAAATTTTACTAAACGTATTACTTTTGAGCTTAAGTCTAACTTAATCAACCTTTTGCCTAACTTTTATGGTCTTGCAGGTAAGGATGTTCACAAACATCATAAGGTGCTCAAAGTGGTATGTCTTAGTATGAAATCTCTCGGAGTAATGGACGAGAAAATTATGTTGAGGGCCTTTCTGTTTTCACTAAAGGAAGTAGTAAAAAATTTGGCTTTTTAATTTGCTTATAGGGAGTGTAAGCACATGGATTGAAATGAAGAGGCTATTTTTAGAGAAGTACTTTTTAGCATAAAAGACATCTAGTATAAGGAAAGAGAATTGTGGGTTAAAACAACATCATATAGAATCCCTTTATGAGTATTAGCAACGCTTCAAGAAGTTACGTGTTAGTTTCCCTCACCATAATATCATAGAACAACTCGTTATTCAGTACTTTTACAAAGGATTATTACCTATGGATAAGAGATTGGTAGATACAACAAGTGGTAGAGCACTGTATGAAAACACTCCTATAGAGGTCAAAATTTTAATCAAGAGTATGGCAGCAAACACTCAATAATTTGGCATTTGTAATGATGTTCGTTTAATAAATGAGGTAAATAATTCATCCATAGAACATCGTTTAGATGAACTACCATCTTTTGTTAATCAAATTATTGTAAGATATGAGCAAGTGAAAGCTTGCAATATATGTGCAAATGTGAACCATCCAACAAATGGTTGCCCAGCTATACAAGAGGGAAATAATAAGTATATTAATATTGCAGGGGGAAAATTTTCACTTCAATACAACCCATATTCCCATACCTATAACTCAGGTTAAAGAGATCATCCAAACCTGAGTTATGGAAGGAATAAGCAACAAAACTACTTCTCATATAAGCTACAGGGTGAATACAAATTTCAATATAGACAATAAGTCCTTTACCTCAAGTATGACATTAGAAGATATAGTTAAGTTTTTCACAACTAACACTTTGCAATTCTAACATGATGTGCAGCAGTTTCAATAGGAGACCAAATCTAAATTTCAGGAGATGAAGTCTAGCATTCAAAATTTGGAAATCAGGTGAGTTAGATGTAGTGGCTATCAACAATTTTGAAGCCCAAAGAGGAGGAAAACTACCTCCACAACTTGAGATAAATATGAAGAATGTTAGTGCAATCACCTTGAGAAGTGGTAGGAAGCCTGAGGATCCTGAGAGGGCTACATAAAGGATGGCTAGTGAAGAAGAAATTGAGAAGGAGCTTGAAGGAGAAAGGGATATATCATCTCGCTCAAATGTAAATGTTGAATTCCTAATTATTGTTAAGACTAACCTTCCACCTTTCTCGAGCAAGTAAGCAAAGTCAAACAAGGAGGATAAGGATAAAGAGATATAGGAGACCTTTTGGAATGTTAAGGTGAATATACTACTATTAGATATGATCAAGGAAGTGCTAAGGTATGTAAAATTCCTTGGGGAATTGTGTACCAACAAGCAGAAGTTGAAAGGTTCTAAAATGCTTTGGATGAGTGAAACTATTTTTGTGGTATTTAAGTGTAAGGACCCAAGCATATTTATCATTCCTTGTAAAATTTTTAACACTAAAATTAAGCAGGCCATGTTAGATTTAGATGCATCAATTAATGTTATGCTTTGTTCCATGTATGTTTCTTAAAATTTAGGCTTGTTAAAAGAAACTAGCGTTATCATATAATTGGTTGATTATACTAACACTTATCTAGATGGGGTGATTGAGGATGTGTTTATATAGGTGAATGAACTAATATTTTCAACTGATTTTTACGTGGTAGATATGAATGATGAAATTTCCTATAATTCAATATGTATCTTATTAGGTAGACCATTTCTTTACATGAACCAAAATAAGATAGATGTTTATGAAGGTACCCCTAAGATGGAATTTGATGGGGAAGTTACTTATTTCAATATTTTTTATGTCAATAAGCATCCCCAAAATGACCATTATGTTTTTGTGATTATTGTGATTGATCCTTCAGTCAGTGAGATTGTGCGTGGAAGTGTACAAATAAATTAGATGCAGTCTCAATCAAAGAGAAGACCAAAGCTTTCAATGTCTTGAGGAAAAGTTTCATTGTTGGTCGAAAAGTACTTCTTTATTACTCTAGATATGTTAGTTATGTCCTTATTGGGTCGATCCTTATGTGATTACCAATGTCTCTCCCTATGGTGTGGTAGAGATTAAGAGTCTTGAAAATAGAGAAGACATTGAATGTGAGTAGCTATCGACTCAAGCCTTATCCTTAAGGATTTTAAGTGGAAAATACAGAAGCTGTGATCTTTAGAAAGAAAATTTTTATCAGGTTATAAGGAGAACATGGAGTGATCTAACAACAATAAACAAATCTTTTGGTTGGGAGATAACCCAAAGGAAGTTTGTTCCTTTTCCTTTACATTGTCGCAACTTTTTGTTTTTGTTAAATACTCCATTTCTTATATTTAATGTTACATAAGGAACAACATAAGTTTTTAAGTGTGGGTGTGGAGAATTTGCTACTTTTGTTTGTTTTATTCCAAAGTCATGTGGAGTCAATTGCTTTATAAGCTGGAAGCTTACTGCACTTCTTATAATTGGAATGACATGCTAAGTTGGATTATACGAATTTCTAAGTAGCAGAAGAAGGATGGCAAGCTATTTAAAGTTGCACTCATAATCACAACTTACAACCTATGGAAGGAGAGAAATAGAAGGCTCTACTTAAGGGAGGAGACAAACAAATATTAACTGGCAAAGAACATTATCAAATCAAAGCTCTCGTAATAGCAAAGGAAGCAACTTAAGACTTGTCAACAAGTATGAAGCTTAGGTGGAACTTGTAATTATTTGGGTCTGAACTGTATGTAGTGTAACTTTATGTTTTGCCCATTGTAATGTAATCTTTTGTTGATTTCGTAAAGAGAGACCTCGTTGTAATGTTGTAAATAGTTTACTATATTCAATGAAAATTACTTCAATTTAAAAAAAAATGTCCACTAGCCAAGAGTCTTTAACTATTACATAAGATTGAAGAGTGTCAGGATCCCATATATTCACAAGTCACTATTTTTGAAAATAAGATTACCTTTCACTTACAACTTTTCCTCTTTAAAATATTAGATTTCCATAACTGACTTGATCGTTGGAGAGCTTACGCTGAAAAACATGACGTTTTCCAGGTCTTTAAGGAGAATCTCTGAAGAGCACAATAACCCTGGTGTCATATCCTTGAACCAGACTAGGATGTAAATAATCTCGGACTTAGAAAATTCATATACATCCCAAGATGGTCTCATCTCATGAAATAAAAGAGAGGAAAGAAAACTTCGGTACATCTCTTGTAATATGTAAAATGTCTCTTCAGAGTTCCCACGGATAGGATAATCTACAAAAGTCCCTTCTTTTATGAAGTTGGCAGCCTGTTATGGTTCATTTATCACACCCTAAAACCATGGACGAGTATTCTCTAACTATCCAGATTATACTGAAAACAGACTTCAGATGGAGGCACATTGTTACGAGATTAAGGTTTGCATTTTCCATTCCATGATAAATACAACTATATTACATAATTCCGATACAGGCTCCGAAATTTTTAATGAATGAAGACAGCACAGTGAAGGTCTTTCCAAAGTCAAAAGGAAATTCACGAATCTCATGAACAACAAGTTTCTCGTCAGTATAAGGTTGGTACGTATGAAACAACAGCCATTAACGTCCAGAGTGCTGCATGGAAACATAGACAATTAATGTGATTTATGAATTCCAAGACTGGATCAGAGGCCATACAAAAGACTACGAATTCTGTACTCGCAAGCATGAGAATGACAAACAAAACTCAACCCAAAACATTGGGGTGATCTAAAATGTTGGCTGCAAAACAGGAGTTTGCATATCCACTCAGCCTTTGGTTCTCATGATTGTGATGCTTCCTTTTCCTCCTTCTGTACGAATTTTAGTTTTGCCAACAACAGGCTTCCCAGAGAAAGCTGAAGTGGGATATGCGGCAGGATCGTCATCAATTTGCTTAGACTTTGATGGTGGTGGAGTTCGGATTCGTTGGTTGATATCATTCAGAGTAATATCTCCTTGCATCCCACATGGTTTTATGAAAGCAAATGGATATACAACAGAAGAAGCTAACTTCGTAGGCGTCTGCAATAATGACTTCTTACCTGAGTTTGAAAAAGAGGAACTTGTCAACACAAGAATTTATTTTGATATTGCATGACCAAATCTGCAGTCCTTTTCAGAATTCAAAATAGTTCCCCATCTAGGGGATCTCAAATTCAAATTGATAACTCTGTGTTTTTCTTTTCCCCTTCCTCTAGGCTATTGGGGGAAACTAAAAGGTCTAAAACAAAGAACATAATCCGGTTTGCTAAAAAGACATACAAAAAACTTTCCACTTCAGTTAGGAAGTAAAAATCTCTCGAGTAATACCATACGAAAGTAAGCCAAATAGGCACAATCAATTTTAGAAAAAAATTGAGAGCAGATACACACCTTTAACTATGATGTTTGGAGGAGTCCTAATAACTTGTTTTTGAACTAAATTAGCTTCAAACTCAGGCAGGTCATTGCAGAACTCTAAGCATCATATAAATGTTAACTTTACACAAGAGATAACATTAGAATGAAAGAATAGAACTGCATGACTAAAAAAAAGTAAAATACCTGAAATATCAATTTGAATATCAGATGCTCCAGGGACATTCCTGAGTCACAACAATAGAGAAGTCAAACCATGTAGAAAAAAAAATTAACAAACAGTCTAGATCCTGAAAAATCATACATATCATCTGGACTTAAATGCATGTCAGTGTCATTAAAGCATTCAGCAACCCAGCCCTCTGGTGACTGATCCAAGCTCTCATAACAGACGGCAGACACATCTGTAATGTGTATGATTAGGAACCTAGAATATGTAGACAGGTTCAATTCCTACACAAAGCCTCCAAGACACAAACCTGGAAACCCAGGAACACAAGGCAATGCCTGGGGCATAACATCATCAATCAAGTGTTCCCTTCCCTGAAAGTAACACAAAAGACTGTCATTATTCAAGAAATATTTGCAATATAAAGTACAATCATTCTATAAAACCTTCAGCAGTATCTGCTGGTTAATGCAAATTGTACTTTTTACTATAATTGTTTGATCACAAAGCCTTATAAACCCTCAAAATCTACCACTAAACACTTTGTACATGCATATGTGTGATTTTTAATGGCTATTATCAGTCTTTCCCAATAGGATATCAAGCCTAAATAAGAAAGAAAATATTCAGCAATCAGCTTCCAATGACTGCTTTCAAAAAGAAAATTCCTGCCAAGTAAAACCAATACTAGCACTAACGTTTGATTTCAAAAATGCAGATTTCATCCCTTCATTGCAAAGGGTGGAATCTGTTCCTTGGGTGTCAAAATGTAGCATCCGACGTCGTTTTAACTGTGAAGAAGTCTCCCTACGTTCTTCTGGTTCCTTGTTCATATTATCTGAAATTCAGCCCTCCAAATTAGATACATTAACTGGTAACTAAAACCAACCATAAAGCAAGAAGGAAACAATGGAAATATAAGCATACCATTATAATTTCCGTGATAAGTCAAATCCCCACAAGCCTTAACCGGGGTTGTTTCATCAAAGATGTTACATAAATCCTCCTCATTCAGAGTTACTTGATTCCATAAACTTTCAGAAGCATCTGCTCAAAATAAGAGGCCCAATCAGTCATCAGCAACCTCATTTACTACTTGACTTTCACATCCTAAATGCTACCTTCAACGCAAATGGTTTCATCAATGACCATATAAGATACTATAATAAAAACTCACCAAAATTACAATCCTTCTGTGGACTACAACCCCAATATTCGGTGCTGCCAATCATAAAGTAAGATAAGGAATATGTTATCATGGACAGAGCTATTACTGTGAGACAACAGAATCTTGAATCTTAGATTTGGAATTATATGCAGAATTTTACTAACAGTGGACAAAATATACCATGTGATTAGGGGTACAGACCAATGACTGAAGCAACAATTAATAAAAAAAAACCGAATAGGCAAATCAGCCAGAACGTCAGCAAGATAACAACAGAACAGTAATAGTAACAGTAACAAACAGCACACAAAGGCAAAATATAAAAATAAAGAAAAGCAGAAACTTGCAGCATCGAATCCAGTTGCATAACCACGACCAGAAACGGAATGCTGAATAGAGGAACACTAGAAACGTTTGTGTCCAATCCCAGACACTTAGATTCCTAGTTGGGTTTTTCACTAAACCGTCTGGGAAAAGAGAAATAAGCAAAAAAAAAAAAAAAGTGCAAAAGAATAAAGGAACGAAAGAACACAATGACCCACCAAATTTAATCAGAGCCCACATCCTCTAATCATTTCAGTCTCAAAAAGTGCAGGATAGAATCCAGAAACCAAAGAGAGAAATCAAAACAAATGAAAAACTGAAAAAAAGAAGAGGAAATCAATTTCATAAAACCACCATCAAATGCATGGACAACCAGGTAAATAAACAAATACCCAACACTAACCCAAGAAACCCATCCCCTAAAGCATCAATGAAAACCCATCTCACATTGCACAGTCAAGAAAAACAAAGAAAGTAGTGGCAAAACACTAGATAGAAAAGTCATTTCCAACATCTACGAAGGGCCGATTAACAAAAAACGAAGAAATCAAGAGATTGAGCGATATTTACTCGTCCATCTTTAAATCAAATCACCACAGCTTCCCCAAACCACACCCTGCGTCAGTGTTCTCAAGCATAAAGACTAGCCGTTACTTAAGGGAGCAGATCGCATCTACTCTTAATACGCTAGCATTACATAAGCAATCTGGTGGAGATGTGGGCTAAAATAAAACCTCTCCACAACTAAAGTAGGGTATTGATTTTGCACTGAAAAGACATTTAAGTAAAAGAGTGAAAAGAGACAGAAGTGCACGAGGAAAAAGCAAGCACGCTCTCTCTCGTTAATGTAATTTAAAATCCCAGGTTTCATTCATTTATGATTTAGTGTCTCCAGTCCACCACACTATTTTGGTCTATTTTCTTCATTTTCTCAAATGTCGGGGCATTTAAAAGATCAAGGAAACATAAGGATAGTATGTCTAATACTAATTTGAAGTCTTGAGTCTTGATAGAGTCGAATCTCTACAGAATGTTATGGTTCCCTGATTTCACCTTTTCAAATTTGTAAATCAATCCTTGTAATGACTTCCTAGACTCTTTTTTTTATATGAAAGGTAAATTAGTATTAAACCAAAAAATTATATACAAGGTCTTTAGGACATACCCCGACCAAAAGAAGAAGATCAAAACATAAAAACAGTCCAACTACAAAAACCTCAAAAAATGATCAAAGGTTTAGGATACATTCTATACAAAATCTTATAAATCATAGTCTTTATCTTAAAAACTACATCAAAACACGTAAAAGAAGTAGAGTCTAAAGTAACTGTGTTTCTTGTCTTCCTCAAAGTGTAGATGGTGCATCAAAAATGCTAGTCTTGTAGCCTTGCTTCTCACTCGTGCACCAGTGTAGTCCTTACGTATCCATTTAATAACACTAGTCAATGAAGACATCCCCCGTACTATTCCTAGCCATCCTCGAACTGTATCCCAGACTGTACCCATAAATAAACATCTAAAAAACAAATGGGCTACCGTCTCTTGTTCAACTCCACATAAAATACATGTTCGATTTATGTCTAGAAACATCGAATTATCTTTGGTTGGAAATCTATTACGCAAACCAAGCCAAGTAATAAAAGAGAACTTTGGAGGAATGTAGTTCTTCCATATGAATGGCATCCACGGTCTTTTTATCTACTTCATACGTAATAACTCATACACCTTCCTTGAAGTTATCAGCTTTGGAATGAATATTCCAAAGAACCTTTGATAATAGTGCAACATTCCAAACTCTACAATTTTTTAACCCAAGCCTCCTTCTTCCTTTGGCAAACAAATATCATCCCAGGCCACTTTCTAATGTTTCCCAGCCCCCAAGAACAACCTGCACATAGAAGTGATTCTGTTTAAGATGGTGATAGGTATTGGAAATGCTTGGAGCCAGAATAATTGTACTCCTTGTATTACTATAGCACCCTATCCTCTCGTGACACATACCCGACATCCTAAGTGATATCCGAGTCTGTGCTTCTCAAGGGTGGCATGCTAGATCAGTCAATCAATCAGACATTCAAAACTCAGTAAAAATTTTTCACATTTTACAAACACATGCGGAAATCAATAATCAAGTTGGTCCATTTTTTTCACAAACATAAACAATTTCACTCAAGAGTGTTATTACACTCATTAATCAAACTTGTTTACAACATTTCCAAATTGGAATGTTATTGCATACAGAAATATTTACATGTACAATTTGCAAAAATTTTGGAATATACAATTGGATACAAAAAAAATGAGAAAACAAATGCAGACGCGAACTGATCCCGACCTATATCTCTTACTTGAATGTAATAGTTATACTCCCGTTTGTCTAACGGAGTACTCTTCCGAGCTTGAAAAATATTTGCAAATTTGAGGTGAGTTTTGCGAACTCAGTGAGTGACCATCCTCGATGGCTCACCCAATCACATAACACATAATTCACATAATTTATTTAATAATCACATTGGATCATATACACTTAATCAATCATTTCACATTTTACATTCAACACATTCTAATCATTCATATCATGCATATGTAGTGCACATGAGACCCACTTTTCATTTGTTACTTTGTTGTGACCGAGTGCCTAAACTGTCTCATTTTTATTTTGAATTCCGGGCTTATTGATAACTGTGCCATATCCATTGGAGATATCGAGCTTATTAAATGTTAAGCCTGAGGCTCTGATGCGCATAACTGAGCTTAAAGCTCTTTTTACGTTAGCTACTCTGGTCACAACTACCTTTATCATTCATGCATTCATGTAGTGAAATGCATCAATCACATATAATCTCTTATTCACTTTCACATATCATCAGACCTTAGTTCGGTACTCAACATTTATGCTGAGAACACTTTGTGATCATGCATTCATGTCATAAAGCATTTAATTCATCACATTCACATACAATTAGCACTTCAATATCTCATTCACATATCACAATCATCGGACCTTCATTGTCCGGAATTCAACAATCAAATCACATTCATAATTATTCATTATCACTCAAGTCATAACATAAACAAAACAAACAATAAGGGTACGACCATCTAGGCCTACTCACAGCACGCTCCAAATTAGCATTTGCTTCCAATTTCTGAAAACGTCTGAATACGGACATTTATCCTGCACATCCAATTTATACAATACACACATTGCACACACATTAATAATCGCACAATTATAAGCATTCATTTATGCACACGTGTGTATATAGACTATGTACAATACATGCTCAATGACAATCCCGGGTACTTTATCAAACTTCATAACTTATACTTATTTTCATTTCGTAAATCAATCACTCATCATTCCTTTTCTAGCATTACTTGCTCTTATTATCAAATTCTTATTCACTTAAACTAGACACACCTTACTCCTCTTCTTTAAATCACAACCTCAATCATGTGAATATCTTTATTCCCAAACATACTTATACCTTTGGTACTCTGATGCCAATAATTCATTCACTAATTTACCAAAATACTCACCTATGTAAATAGTGAAGAGGAAAAACAGAGTATATATATATATATATCAACTTTCCATTTTAATCTTACTGAAAGTACAACATCATCTCACTCTATGGTTTCCTTAACTTTAAACCTATGTTTGTTCATCCTCAAATTTCAAAAATCATTCACGTATGTGTGTATGTGTGTGTGTGTGTGTGTGTGTGTATATATATATATATATATATATACACGCAGTTAAAAGGAAAACAGAGCATATATGTCCTTATCACTTTCAAAATTTTTGTACTCTTCTCCTGTATGTATTCAATGATCTTTCTACTCAAAAATCATCTCTACACTATTATATCACATAAAATAATCAAATACGTAAAAACAACACATCTGACTTTTTATTTAGTTTGTACAGTATTCATAAAAATAGCCACCTTTTTCCATGACTATGTTATGTCAGATAAACCACCAAATTTATCTCATATTCAAATTTCTCATAAGGATTAACACGATACTTACTTGTTAAAACCCCAAAATCTTCAACTATCCCAAAGTCCTAACTTTCATGTAACTCACGTACTTCATTGCAAAGGTTGGTAGGTTTCGGTTTTCTTTGGGGCAAATGAAAGAAATAACAAAGTAGGA
>JANZXV010000004.1:15225656-15239093 GCA_027576455.1 Erythroxylum roigii | reverse complement strand
ATTTA
Source organism: Erythroxylum roigii (assembly GCA_027576455.1). NCBI lineage: Eukaryota > Viridiplantae > Streptophyta > Magnoliopsida > Malpighiales > Erythroxylaceae > Erythroxylum > Erythroxylum roigii. The sequence continues at coordinate 15,239,088 of JANZXV010000004.1, read as the reverse complement.
GGCATGTTACCTAACTCATGTATATCATATTTAATACATGTTCATTTAATCCTTATTTAATCATCATTTAATAATCAAAAAAAGAAAAATTCTGGGTCTGACAAGCATACCCTTTAAGCTTCATTACAACAATTTTAACCTTTTTATCATCCGGTACATCCTTCAACTCAAAAATTCTTTCAGCAGCATATAACCACTCATGAAATGCATCAACATCAAGCTTGACAACAAATTCATGGACATCAACCTTGAAATTAAAATCATCATATCTATCAATTATAGGTTGATAAATGTTCCTAACTGGTCCCATTTGTCCAGCACCATGAGGGCCTCTCACTCTCCCTCTTAGACCATGTCCTCCTAATCTAATGCCATCATCATGACCAGTAGCAATAGATTCATTTACATCATCATGAAATTCATCATCCACGGCTTGATGAGCATGGGAAGTGTCTCCTAGTGTCTCAAACGTACCCAAGGCAGCCTCCTTTGTCTTGGCAGCCTCACTCTACAGGCAAAAAGTTTCAAACTTCTCCATCTTGAGACTCATCTCATTGATTTTCGCAAATAACTTCTCCAGATTGTTTTGAGTTAGACCTGACATGTTGGAGACTCAAATCACAGCTCAAATAGCTAGCTCTGATATAAAAAATGATGCAATACAGGCTTGAAAATGATCTGGAATGGATTGGGAATTATTTGAAGGTGTTTGGATAAGTTTAGGGTTTATCGGGTAAAACTGTGCAGGCTAGTTTGAAGGCGATTCTGGGTGAATTGGTTGGGAATTGGGTTCTGTAAGTTAAAGGAAATTTGTAGAACTTTTCGTGAACTACAATTTAGGCTCAAGAAACAGGTGATATGGATAAGGGATGACTGAGTTATGGGGTTTGGAAGGTGGACATTTTTCCTAGGTGATAAACTGGGCAGTTAGGCGATAGACAGAAAAGATGAGAGTTTTGACCAAGCTAGGGTTCGAACTAAATAGGGACCACTTCTGGAGATTTGTAGTTCAAGAAGTGATCTTTCATCTCGTTTTGGAATCACTCAATTCTAATGAACACATACTGAGATATAAATGTTCTCGTCAGACTGGTTGGATTGAAAATTCTGGCGATAACAAGAACAATGAGACAATTGTGATTATTTTCGGAAAATAATCAAACCCAATGATTGTTCTTTGGAAAAGCAATCAAAACCCAGACAATTCCTTGCCAAAAGATTGAGAGAAAATCTTGACTTTTTTCGTATATTTTTTATGAATAATACCAAATAGGAAACAAATGAGCTGAAATAGGAAACAAATGGGTAGCCACAAAGTCAGCTCCTCACCTTTCCTATTCTGCAGTTCTTTTAGCTCATTAAAATAGAAATAAAACCTGTAATAAAAGTCTTACAAAATAGCTAAAATAAAACAAACAAACAAGTCTTTAAATCAGGCCAAAAATAACAAATCCGGGCCAAGATAAAACAGGAAATAAAACAAGTTTTTAAATCAAACCAAATATTATTTAAATTAGACTAAAATAAGTCCAATTTAAATGTGAGAAAATATGCTGCTCTTATGTTTCAAACTCAGTATGATCAGGTGCAAAAACACAAGCTTTATAGTCACCAAATGGGATCAACATTACCTGGAACTTTAAGAACAAGTGCAGCCCAACTTCTTCTTCCTCTAAGACTTCAACCGAGTCCTTTTGGACCTCAACTACACCTGATGGTTTTTCTCCAAGCCCATGGCTTCCATATCTTCAATTGCAAGCTTGGATGGACCCCCATCACTCTCACTTATTAAATAGGAGATGAAGGAGCTCTTTAAAAACAACATAGAGAGCACCCATCATTTGTTGTCCACTGCACAAGTTGATTTAGACTGAATACAATTGCTTCTTCAAGTTGATCCATCCTTTACGTCCTTGATTGATCAGGAAAGAGCAGCTATTCAACATCTAGCCAGAGCTCTTACCTATGATTACTTCTTAATGAAGCAGCGATCACGAGTAGCCTAGTTGAAAAGGGGAAATAGAAACACTGCATATTTCCGTCAACAAGTCGTCTCTAGGAAAAACAATAACAGAATCCTCTCCTGAATGTATAGAAATCATTTATTAACCTCCCAAAACTCCCTATTACACGGTGCATATGATTATTTTTCTTAAATTTTGATAGCTCCTTCACAGACTACATCTTCTCAGCATCTTCTAAGGGAGCTCATGTAGTGTCATCTAACTTAAATTGAAGCTGAAGGGCTTACTCATCCTGTTACCAATCAGTAGATTGATACAGTGTTGAAAACCCTCAACCCCCACAAAGACCCTAGTCCGGATGGATTCAACCCTATGTTCTTTAACAAGGCTTGGCAACTCCTTAAGCCTACAGTAACAGATGCTATCCATGAATTCTTCAACAAAGGAAAGCTCTTGATAGAATTTAATAGTACCATTGTTACTTTGGTTTCTAAACCTGGGGAGCATGTCACCTTCTATAATTTTAGGCCCATTTCTTGTTGCAATACCGCATACAAAATCATCATGAAGGTGTTAGTGCAAAGGTTGAAGACTATTCTAGCCAATTACATTGATTTATCACAGGAGGCCTTCATTCCTGGTCGTATAATGGTAGATAAAATAGTCCTTCTACAAGAACTTACTAAATCCTATAGCTTCATGAAGGGGAGGAAGAATTGTTTCCTTAAAGTAGACATTTGGAAAGCTTCGATAATGTTGACTAACATTTCATCCTTAATAAACTAGGAGCTATGAATTTTCCTCAATCTTTCATTCAATGGATAGTTGAATGCATCACTACTCCTACATTCAAAATCCTCGTGAATGGACAGCTTAGCATGCACTTTAAAAGCTCCAATGGACTTTGGACAAGGTGACCCTTTATCTTTATATCTTTTCGCTATATTATGGAAGTGTTTAACAAAACTCTAAAGGTTGTAGTTGCTCACACTAAAGCTTTTATATATCATTCTAGATGCACCCACCAAAAGATTATCAACCTCAGCTTTGCAGACGAATTGGTATTGCTTTCTAAAGCTGATCCGATTTTAGTCTTTGCTTTGATGAAAGCACTTCAAATCTTTCATAGTCTCTTAGGGTTGGAGGTTAATTCTACAAAAAGTAGCCTTTTTTAATCTAGAATTGCTTTGGGGAGTACACAAAAGCTACATTCTATCACTGGTTTCAATCATCAGTCCCTCAAGGTGGTGTACCTTGGAATCCCTATTACCAACTTTAACCACACTATTGCTGATTTCCAGTTGTTGGTTGAAAAGATTTAGAGTCGAATTAATAATTAGAGCACCAAAACTCTAGTAATAGCATGAAGACTATAACTCATCTCTTCTGTATTAATCTCTATAAATTTGTTTTGGGGTGCACGTGTAGTCATCCCTAAGAAAATTATCAAACCATCGAGAGGCTATTCAATAAATTTTTGTGGAACAATGTTGAAGACTCTGTCAAGCGGGCTAGAATGCAATAGAAATATATACGTCTATCTAAAGAAAAGGGAGGGCTCGGTGTCATCTCATTGAAGTTGCTAAATACAGTGATGTTGGCCAAAAGATTATGGAGGCTAAGGATGGATAAACAAGCTCTTTGGTGTCAATGTATGCATAGTATCTTTATAAAGGGTAGAAACATATGGAGTCTTCAAAGCAAGCCCGCTTACTCATCCAAATAAAGAGCCATTCGAAGCACACGTGAACTTATAAGGCAAAAAATTTTCGCCCTTCTTAGAGATGGTGCCACCACTCTTTTCTGGTTCGATAGTCGGCTATCTTGTGGCTTATTATACAATTTGTTGGGAATGGAGAGACTCAGAACAATTCTGCATCTAGAGATAACTGTGGCTCAGGCTCTTGGTAACTATGGCTCAGGCTCTTGGTGACCGGAATATATTCGAACATCATGCAGTTCCCTCCCCCATCTTTTGAGCGTTACTTCAAACAAATCTATATAAAAAAGACGACAGAATTATCTGCCAGCTATCTAGGAATGGGAGGTTCTTTAGTAAAGCCTGTCATGAATTGCTTCAAAAACAACTGTTAGGGTCGTCGAGAGAGGGAGAGAGAATTATGAAAGAGGAAGAACAGTGGGTCAAGGAGGGAGTTAGTTAGCAGCTGAGGTGGCTAGTTTGTTAGGCATAACAGAACGTACCTATGGTGGTTATAAAGGGGGGGATAAGAAGAAGAGAGGGGTAGGTAGAATATTTGAGTGAAGAGAGTGACAGAAGGAATCACACCTTCTGAGGAGCAAATCTGCTCTAGTTAGGCACTACCATTCAGTAGTGATAAATATTTTACAGATATATAGTAATAATATAGAGGAACTCCAGCATTATAAGCTCTAGAGTTCTAACAGTGGTCCGACCTGCCGGATTCGAAGGGAGAGGAGTACCAGCTTTTCGGAGGATTTTCACAAACACAAAAACAAATCCAGAGTAACATACCTTGATGCCACCAAAGATGTCAAACAGAGTTGAGCTTTTGGAATCTCGTATGGCCAGTCTTGAAGCTGGGATAGAAGAGATGCAGTTATCCATGCGAATGGCCATGATGGAGATGCAGCCGAACTTGTTGCTGGAAATGAGCAAAGTGCTGGGTAAACGGCCAGAGGAAGGACAGGGGAGTAGTGAGGCCTCGGGGAGGGGGCAGGCGATGGCTAGTGAAAGGCGACAACCAACTCCGATGGAGCATTCATCGGACACTATGGAGGAGTATAGGATGTCAGTAAGGAAGGTCGACTTACCTATGTTCGATGGGTCTGATCCAGTCGGATGGATCACACGAGCAGAGATTTATTTCCAAGTCCATGGAACTTCGGAAAAGGTGAAGGTCAAACTGGCTTTGCTAAGCATGGAGGGATCGACTATTCACTGGTTCAATCTCCTCCGAGAGACTGAAGTCGAGTTAACGTGGGAGAAGTTGAAGCAGGCATTGATCGACAGGTATGGCGACAGAAGGTTTGAGAATCCATTTGAAGAACTCTCGGATTTACACCAAACAAACACTGTCGACGATTATATTGAAGCCTTCGAGTTCGTGTCTTCTCAGGTAGGGCGTCTACCAGAGGCACAACTGATGGGCTATTTCATGAGTGGGTTGCGGACGAAGATCCGACGAAGGGTGCGTACCTTCAGTCCAACAAATCGGGTTCAGATGATGAAAGTGGCAAGGGCGGTGGAGGAGGATCTGTACGGGGACCAAAGGAGTCTCGAATCTTCCAACATGAGACCTCAGAGCTGGCTTCACCGAGGAGAGAATGGGTATAAGGTCCAGAATCAGGTTCACCCTTCTTATACAGAATCGAGTTCATCACACCAGGTGGGCTATGGAGCGGGTCGAGGGGAGGGTGGGTCGGTACCGACCAGAAATCCGGCGGGCTTTTGTTCTCATCCTAGATCGCTGACTCACGGTGTAGTCGCTCATCCCATAGCACCGACCAGACCAGAGGAAGGTGATCGGCGAGGACAGACAAAAAAATCGAGGCTTGCGACACCTTTCGTACCAGGAGCTAATGGATCGCAAGGTTAAGGAGTTGTGCTTCCGATGTGGGGAGAAATTTCATCCCCTCCATTAATGTCCAGAACGGCAACTCCGGTTGTTAATATTAGATGACAACGAAACCTTGGATGACAATGGAGAAATAATTGCATTGGAAGCAGAAACTGAAGAAGGGAACGATATAGCTATGGAATGCCGCACCATGGTTCCTCACTTCAGCCTTGAGGACAAGGCTGCTCTTCAAGGGGCCGGCAATGTTAGGATCGTCAGGAGAAGGAGAGAGAATTATGACAGAGGAAGAACAGTGGGCCAAGGAGGGAGTTAGTTAGTAGCTGAGGTGGCTAGTTTGTTAGGCATAACAGAATGTACCTACGGTGGTTATAAAGGGGGGACAAGAAGAAGAGAAGGGTAGGCAGAATATTTGAGTGAAGAGAGTGACAGAAGGAATCACACCTTCTAAGGAGCAAATCTGCTCTGGTTAGGCACTACCATTCGGTAGTGATAAATATTTTACAGATATATAGTAATAATATAAAAGAACTCCAGCATTATAAGCTCTAGAGTTCTAACAACACTGTGTTCCTCCTTGAACTAGAGTGATATGTGTAAAACACTTCCACATGAGGGCTGCGTTTATTTTATGGTTAGCTATGCAACGTCTACCTACAATTGACGAGCTAAAGACTTTCCTCTATATATCAAATCGATACATACTATGTTGAAGGGAGGAGGAAAGTAATGATCACCTCTTTTTCCAGTGTGATTTTGTAAATACTAACTAGAAAATGATCATACATCAATGTAGTATCAATATTTTACAAATATTAGAGAGTCCGTTTTAAGCATTCCAAAATATCAAAATTCAACATATATTTTAATAAAAATCTTATAATTAAAAATATACTTTTTTACATAGCTAACTAGCCTCTTCAAGATATTGTGGATTGCAGGGGCTACCCTTTCCTAACCTGAATTAAAATGCTCTTGAAAAGGTTGGCTCCGCCGATTAGACCACCCAAACTTGGGTTCAGCTTTAACAATTTCTTAGCACCAAACTGTCTCTCGTTCTCGTTAACATTCCCCAAAGGCTTTCAAAATTAAATGCGAAAACAATGAAATTGAAATAGACCATATAAATATCAAAATATTTCCGTACATTAGATTTATAAGGCCATAGTGTGTATCAAAATAAGCAATTATCCACACTCATTTAGGTATCATGTCCCAACTGTAATCAACAAAATCTGGAGGATGTCACCATACTACAAAGTCCATCTTTCATAGTCGACCAATATAGAAAAAGGTGAAAACGGTAACCCTTCTCCAGACTCCAAACAGGTTAGACAGGAATAGACAAGCCCTTCTTCGCCATACTATCTAGTACATCATTCAGAGCTTGACACAAACCAACAATCTGCAGTGAAGAAACGCAAATATGTTCACAGAAAATATCATTAAAATATGTGAGAAATCAGTTCCAGTTGGACCTAGATTTAGTCCCATTCTCAAAAACATTTCATCAGTTTGTTCAATCAGCAAGGAGAAACACCTGTTGATCCCATTGTTGCAACTCCTCCGTGTCATCCTCAAAGTGTATGACAGCTTCCACCTGTGTGTGATGAACAATTAAGCAATAAATGAAACAAAATATTTTCCACATTCAAAGAAAACTGTTGCAATTACAAACACGGGAAAATCAGAATGCAATCTACAGGCAAACAAGCTTCAGACTGGCCATGAGCACTCAATTCCATGTAAATTATGAAGGTTAGCAAATAGCCACATATGAAACCTCAAGAAACCAATCTACGCAAGAGCACGGTAGAGATCTAGAAACCCTCAGCATTTAGCATGTCACACCTGATCAATCGAACCCCTCATTCTATCTTCATAGATCATTCTTGATGCTATTTTCTCTGCCTGCAAAGATAGAATAGGAATATGCTTACTTTAAAGGATAGAAATTAATTTTGTTTTAACTGGAAATATGAGCAATCACGATGTTCTTCAAAGATCAGGATAGAAATGTACCTTATGCGGAGGAATTCCCAACAAGGTGCCCAACTCGTCAAAACTATTAATCCGACAAAAATAACAAGATGGCATCAATACAAAGTCATATTTGAAAACAAAATGTGAAAGAAATATAAAAAGACTCCTCTCCAACCTTATATTTGTGTAAAGTTTGCTTGCACTTAGAAGATTGTGTTCAATCATAGCCCGATCAAGTACAGTAAAATTATCAGGAAGAAGAGCTTTCTGTTAAACCAGAAAGAGAACAGATCATTTTACTTATTTCCTGTGGATGAATGCAACATCACAAAGTATAAAGATTTGTATAACCTGATGTGCTTTTAACTCTTGAGCAAACGCATCAATTTCTGGTTTCCTCAAAATTCGCTCCAAATACACCTAAATTTTTGCATAAGGATCCTCTATAAGATCTTGAAGCAATTGTAAAGCGAGAAGGGAAAACAAAATCACAACATATTTATCCTTTTATATGTTAAACATGCTCAATTAGAAAACATGAATCCATGCCTATCTCATGAGAGAGAGAGAGAAATGACCAACCTTCTGCAATATAGGATAAATTTTCAGCTTTGAGCACCGTTCATCCTGAACCACATTTTTCACATCCTAATAGATCAGCATACTTGCAAATGTAACAGATAAAGATATTGCCCACACAAAACTTTCAATAACTGTAGTATGTTTACCTTGTATAATGTGGCTAGAACACGAGAACGTTGAGGACCTGCAGCAGCCAAGATTGTACAAGTAACAGCAGCAGATAAAGCTTGCTCCAATGCTTCCTCATCAATTGTCCTAAATAAAAGATAAAAGCAATTGATCAATGAACTCGATAAAGTGGGATGGACAGTTAAAAGTACACAATATCTAGTGCAAGAAGAAAATTTTGATTCCGGAAGACAATAACCATAGATGAAGCTTGAAATAGATGCAGAAAAATGAGTTCAATGGAAAAGAGGTGCTAGAAGTTGGACCTAGTTAAAATCCAAAGCAGAAGATACTTAATATGAAAGATCAAATTTGCAAATGGAAAATACAAATCACAGTATTCTCACAAAATCCCGATAATTCCAGGTGCAAAAGCTGCAACTTCACAGAAGAAAATTTTATATAGCAAAAAACCAAATGACAGCATATCTAAGGAATTGTTATGAAATCTATTCCCCATAGTAACAAAAAATCAAAGATTAATGGGATAAATATTCAACTTTTACGTACTCATCTCCAATCTGTCTCTTCTCAATTTGAGATATGTCATAATAACGCAGTGCAGCTTCCAAGAATTTCCTCTTTAAATCCAAGATCCTTGCATAGCAGACCTTACAAAAAACAAAAATAAAGCAAACCACTTCATCAATATTAAAGCTGCTACCTGTGTACACAATGTGCTCTGATACAGGGAAACGTCAAACCTTGTACTGCAAGTTCAATACTTCATGTTGGCTATTGCTGACCAAAAAGGAAGCCTTATTGATGAAAGCTTCGGCATTAACTGAATCATCATCCTGCAATGCTAAAGGGTAGTTATCAAAATAGGAATCTGAGTTGTGCTGTTCCCCAAAAGAACACAAATGACTTGTACCATTAAAAATGGGCGTTTTGATAATTACATTCCAACTCAGATTGCTATAGAGATCTAGGAGGAAACCTCTTGTGAGGGAAATAGCCTCAATCAACAACTAAGGTCCCTGAAGCAGCAGTCAGGTAATAGCTCACATTTGGCTTCAAGTAGACTTCCACTAAATAACACCACATCCACCATCTAAACTATTACTATCACTTCAACAATTAATGTTTCCTTTAGCTTGATTTTAGCAACTTTCTTCAGTCACACGCAGCAATACTAGCCAATAACTACTAGGCTCAAATAAGAGGAACGTTGATTTATCGTACTAAGTTTAATAGGAAAACAATACCTCTAGATATAGACGAGCGATCTGGACACACTTCGATAGCCTGTATGTATCATCAATACCCCTAATGGAGAAAAACAGCCAGAGATACGCAATCAATATACCACAAAGAAACCAACGTTTCATTATTAAAACAAGAAAGAAAAATGAGTTCTATACTCAAACCTCATTCCAGAATCTAGGTCAATACCGCTAAGCATCTGAGCTGCCTTTGACCACTGCTGTTCAGATTCGTACTGTTCCGCAAGTTTCTCTCTAATTACCAACACCTACATTTCACAGAACACTAAGTTTTCGCCCTAGTTTCTAAAAGCTGACTTTTAATGAACAAACAGTAAAAGAAAAAAGAAACCTGTTCTTCGAATGAAACTACACGAGGCTGAATCTGGTTAAGTGTATAATGGGCAATTTCCTTTTGATTCTCCGGTCCCAATCTGCCCAACTCCTGTGAAAAACTCTGTAACAACTGCCTCGACACCACCAGTGGTACATCATCGGACAACACTACAAGTCATCACCTTTTACGATCAAAAATGAAGAAAGGCATGACTAGTTTACGGAGGTGAGAATTAATTAAAATACCGTGATCGATGAACTGCTTAGCCTTATCAACATCGGTGGATGAGATAAGGGAGGAGAGAATGTGCTTATACTGCTCGATCTTTTGCCTCTGATCGGTAATAGCGGATGCCCTTGCAAACGCATTGTCCATAGCTCTCTCTAGTGGGTTTCAATTCTGCAGAGTCCAAAAACCTAAAGTCCACAATGCTTAGAGGTCTCGCGATTTTGCTCGACTGTGACAAACTCTGTGTATTATTATCTCCTCTTCTACTCCTGCCGAATCTATTTATAAAAACATGTTTATATTTAGTATTTTAAAATTTTTGCAAGAAATTTCAATATATTTTGCGAAAAGACTCACTAACTTTCTATCTTATGGCGAGATGTCTTAAGGACAACTATTAAAGGTAATTGAATAACAAAATATCATGAGAATATATCAAAATTATTAATTGAATATAAAAATATTTTTCATCTAATCATAATATATTATCAATTATCATTTTTCTTATTTTTTAACCATTTCTTTCTTCCTATACAAACTAATCAAGCACTCCCTATCTTCTCTTCTTTTTTTAATTTGTATGCATATAAAATAATTGATAAAAATGGGTAGACGTAATATGTCAAAAGCTTTTGTAGTTATTATTGATTTTTGATGGTATATAGGAGATGAGTGAATTTTGTGTTTATTTTTATTTATAAATTAATTAATAAATTATTTATTTTAATAAATAGGTATAAATCAATTTAATGATAATAAAAGAGTATGAAAAAATAAAACTAATTTATTCAATAATTATTGCTCACATTCCCTTCTTAAGTTGATTGTTTTGATAATGGGTTTTGTTCATTTTTATTTCTCCTCATTGTTTTCTGAGTTTACGTCTCTACTTCTTTTATATTTCTATTGGTTTTTTTACAAAGAAAAAAAACCAAAAAACCCAAATAAAAAACTATCTAGCGCATTGCTCTACGGTACAATGCTCCTTGCTTGTCGCGATAGATGAGTTCCATGACTGACATCGGAAACTCCCGGAGAATATGCATGCTTAGGCTAGCTATGACGGCAACAGAGGCAAGGTTATCGGCACACTGGTTCCTTTCACGATATATATGCTGAATTTACACCTCCCAATCTCGTTGGATTAACCCACGGGTACCCACCACCAAAGAATTAATCTCAGCAAACACAATATTAGAAGAGGATAGGATGTTAATGACTTCTAAGGAATCCACTTCGACGATAACCTAGCGACCAAACCAAAGTAAGGCCCGAGTGGACTCCCCTGAGTTCGACAGCTAACGACGAGCCCTTTCCAATGTATTGTATAAACTCACCGCACCACTGACCATGCTAGTCTCTAATTAATCCTCCAGCAGTGGTGATAGTAGACCCTTGTTTAACCTCTCTATCCGTGTTTAACTTGACCCAATCCTCCGACGGTTTGGTCCACCCAACTAGGCTACCCACTGGTAATCCCTGTGTCTGAAACACACAGCTTTCCACTACCCGCACCCTTGCTATCCACACCATGTACTCCATAACGACCCTTGTACCTTCTTCCGGGCAAACAAAATCAGCCTCAAAAAAACTTTTGTTTCGTCAATGCCATAAAAACCAGCAGGTGACTCAAAAAATAGTAACCCATTCAACCTGCAACACATGAGAGTACTTCATAAAGTTGGATTTTACCCACAGCTCCTCGTCTTGTTGAAAGAATTCTGTATCAACCATCCCTAAGGGAAATTTACTCCAGAATGCTTTCACTCGCGGACAGTCCCGGATGACATGTAGTGTGGACTCTTCTTGTCCACAGATGTGATAACTGCTATCCGTTGAGATATGGCATGCCACTCTTTGTTGGTTGGTCAGAATTTTTTTCTTAGTCATTAACCAAAGAAAAGCCCTGATCCTCTGGGGCCCTGCCCATTTCCAAATTAAGTGTCAAATGCTAGTATTACCATCCGTGATGCTCCCTTCGATTAAATTGCAGGCTGACATTACTGTGAGCGTCCTGTGCTCAGTTTGACCCCATGTCATGGTACCTTCCACTATTCCTTCTGCAATAGGAGGATCTCTGCAATATCCTTACAGACTGTGGAAGGGAGGTATTGTTGGAACAAATTCCACTTCCAGTTGTCGTCTTCATTCGTAAAATCCACTATTTTAACGTAACGAATGCTATCGGGAAGTGGAGAGGTCGCCAAATAGATTAAGGGTCCCCAATCCTTCGCCCAATTATCCAGCCAGAAGAAAATGCCCTACTATTACCCAACTGCCATTTTATTCCTTAGTGTACAAACTGCCACTTCATAGAAATTCCCCTCCAAATGCTCGAAACCCCTACCCTATCTATTGTAGGAGGGATGTGGTTCGGGTCCATACGATATTTAGCCCTTAAGATCCTAACCCATAAGGCTGTGGGTTGTGTAATCAAAGCGCAGCCTAACCTTGTTAATAAAGCATCATTGGAAGACCTAATACGCTTAATGCCTAGGCCTCCCACCTTTTTGGGCTTACACACTGTATCTCAATTTACGAGGTGCATTTTCCTCTGCTCTCCCGTTGAACCCCATAGAAAATTTGCATTATTTGTTCCAAGTCATCATAGAGTTGCCTCGGCAGTCTCACTATTTGTATTGCGAAAATAGGGAGGGTCGATATCACAGACTGGGTTAAGGTGACTGGTCCTGCTAGGGACTGTAACATCCCGGTACCTAAGGGAAGGGTAAAATAGAAAAATTAACTGAGCAATGAGAGTTTAGAAAATGCAATTGCATGTTTATGCATTATGTGATATACTTATATTGTGAAAAATGAATTTGTTGCACATGAAATTATTTGTCCATGCATCCATTGACTTTCCCGGTACATTTGGTCATACTTGTGAATGGTTTGAGAATTGTGGGTTTTTGATCTTGAAAATTTATTTGGAGAGTGACATTATTGTTTTTGTAATTTTGGAGAATTTTAGGAAATTTTTCTGAAATTTTTCGGGGGTAAATCCCGGACTAAGAAAAATGCCGAGTGGCAGACCAACCGATAACTGGTAGTAAAATTTACTGTCTATGGTATTGAATTTTGGACACATGGTTATAGGAATTTTTGACAAGTGAAATGTATGGGAATTTGGGCTTGAAATTGATTAATTGAGAAGGTTTTGTTAGGAGCTTGACACATGGCAACTTGATAGCCATGTATTTAATTAGCTTAATCCCTAAGTTTCATTCATTAAGCTCTCTTATTCCTCATTCACGACACCCTCTCTTTTAATGTGAATTGAAGCTTTATTTTGGTGAATTTCTTCTCTCTTCTTCGTGGATCATGCTTCTTCTTCTTCTTCTTGAACTTTGATCACTTGAGCTTAGCTTTCATCTCTTCCTTGTTCCCTTCATCTTGCTCTTTCTT
>JANZXV010000004.1:15196044-15211116 GCA_027576455.1 Erythroxylum roigii | reverse complement strand
TTTCAGAAAAAAAAAATATAAATATTATTATTTTAAATTTTTTTATTCAATAAAATAAAATTTGCCCCCACTTAAAAAATTTTATGGATCCGCCCCTGATTGTGAATATGGCAATTCGATATTGTAAAGACTTAGATGGACCACAAAGTCGATTCAGAATCCCTTTTGAATGAACAACTTGAAAATTGAGTCTCATTTCCATCTTTAGTGTTAAATAGCTAATGTTGTACACTATTTTTGTGAGCTTTTGCTTGTTGGCTGTGGCTATTCTGAAAAGAAAAGTAATGGAGACCAAAGGACAATCACTCCAAGAAATTGAGATAGCTCTTCTACTCTCAGAATAAGATCTGTGACCATTTGTTTTTTGGCTGTGGCTATTCTGAAAACTGAAAAGAGACGTAATGGAGACCAAAGGACAATCACTCCAAGAAATTTAGATAGGTCTTCTACTCTCAGAATAAGATCTTTCTCATCTTCCAAAATCCGGTTTGTCCTAAGTTACTTTGGAGTTTTAACTAATGTGGCTTAGCTTACGTGAAAACGAAATGAATCAAGATCCTAGAGCATTGGAAAAAGATAATAGGTTAAATGGGTGCAAGAAAAAAATGATTTATCAAGGTTTGAATATCTTGGTTTAGTCATGATTATGAATATATTATACATGGGGTTCGATAGTTTGTTGGGCTAACTGCAGTTGGCATGAAGAAACATCTCACAAGGAAGTAATGGTTAATATCCATATCTGAATAAAATCTTCTTCCTGAAAAATTTTGCAGTTCATTGAAATTTAGTTACTTGTCGAAATAATTTTTTAATTGAAAATATTTTTATTTTTTAAGCCTCACTTGATGATCAGCTCAGGCTCAAATTCCAACCACAAAACTCTGAATCCAATCAATTCTTGAGTCGACCTTAACCAATATTAATTTGTGTTTGTTACAAGTTTTAACAACGGCCCAAGAATTACCATTTCTATTGTTTTAGTTAATAAATGGACATTCAATTTCTCAAGTTGGATGGTACTATGTTACGCTGGTCGCTGAAAATGATACATGAAAAGAGTTAGGGGACTGCTTTAGTAGTGATTCAACTGAGTACTATTTATTTTCCCAACTATAGAGGAAATGGCAATTTTCAACACTACACAAATGACGAGTATTTAGAAAACGCGACTCTCACGGTTCCTATTCTTCTTCCAAATATCAAAAGCAGCAGAGCAGCCACCTTTTCTTTTTCTTTTTCTTTCGTTTTCATTTTCTATTTTTTGGATGTATATGAATTACGTGTGTATCCCGTTGAGTTGGCAAGATGATTCTTAACGCCACAAAATACCAAGTTTTCAACATGTGGCTAGAGTTAACGTGTACTTTCCCTACAGAAATAAACAAATATTCCAACTCTATCATCTATCACCGTAATAGCTTTTCGAGCTTAACTACTGAAATAGGTAAATGGGCGACAAAAACAACCAAAATAAGTCACTGTAGTTCACAAAATCAAGCTAGTCCTCAAGCGGCTAGTCACTACGAGCCTTAGAATGTTTCATAGGCATAGCAAGAAACAAATCAAGCTGGTAACTGAAGTTTTTTGTTGTTTTTCCAGCTGCATCACATTAAAAAATGGGCGCACGTTAGATGAACAGCAATCACTTGCACTATGTAAATACTTGAATCTATAAAAACCAAACCTTTCATAGTAGTAATAAAAGAAGTCCGCATACAACAACGTCTGTACAAGGCCTGAAATCCAAGCTGCGACAGAGCACCCACAATATAATGGAATTTAAATACAACATTGAAGAGAAAAGGAAAACGACAATAAAATGTAAATGCAGGAGGAAACACTGCAAATGAGAAGGTTAAAGCATAAAGCATCAATCGATTTAGGTGTCATTCCATGAACTTGTAATCAAAGAATAAGTTCACAAGAGAAACATTAAAAATGTACCATGGCAGACAAGAACTTGTCTTTACTAGATAAGGAAGTTTCAGGCTACATCGACTGATGAAGACCGCTGACAAGTGGCTAAGCGTAATTAGATTATGCTCTTAATAATCTAGGTTGAAGCCAGCCACAAAAATCAGTCCAAAAAAAAAAAACCTAGCTAAAATTCCCCAATAAGGGTCGAAACAAAATTGTTCATAGGCAATTCAAGACTTGATTCTTCCAACTTTCTTCCACAAGAACTCTATTTTTGAACAGGAAACCAAAGACTATTATTATTCTTAATAATTTCATTGTACAGCTATCTGGCTAATCATTACCCATCCAACCAAGCCACATAATAGGGGTCAGCAAAGCTAAACATTAACAGTATGTTTGACAACCAAGAGAATTAAGCTGCTAAAGTAACTAGTAGCCATCATGTCCATGACCCTGAGTACCATGGAGATATTTTCATAAAAAATACACATGGAAATAACAGAAGAAGATCCCAATTATTCTGTTCCGGGGAGTGTTTTATTGAAAAATGAGAGAGAGAAAATTTCATACTTATCCAATGAATATAGTGTGGCTCAGTGAAGTAGCGATAGATCCAATTGAAAATGTATAATGTTCGGTATGCTCTGCATTAGACAAGTAGCATTAGCAAGGACATTATTCACTTTTTCATGTGTTGGGGTGCAGGGCAAAATAGTACAAACAACAAGAACTCATAACATAAAATGCTTTGAATTTGACATAGGAATTCCAACATTTGTTGTCCCTTTTCATAGGGAGTGGCTGGTAAGAAGAAAATTTCAACAATAACTAACAAGGATGGCGAGTATACTTGAAAGTATATTCTGTGTTGATTATCCCCCCAAACATGTATGTGAAGACAAATGTTGAAAATCGAAACCATGATAAGCTACCAAAAAGTCCTATATTGAATCTCAAAAGAAATACTTGCAACTTCGAAGATACAAAAGAAAGACCAACAAGATATCATGAATTGGTACTACCAACAAATAGTGGAAGTTGCTAATCCCAATTTATAAATACTTAAATAGCTTACCCAAGAAGAAATACATATTGCCCAGTTAAGTTGTCAATATTTCTCGTTCTTTGTAATAATACAAGCTGAGGAAGTATGGCAACAGCTTCTAAGAATATGGAGAATGCCCACAAGACCTGAAATATTTGTTGTAACATATGAAAGAAAGAGAAAGAAAGGGAAAAAAAAGCACAGCTAACTTTCTCAAATGAAGTCAATGGAAGATCCACAAGAGCTCAGTAATGTGAATTTGGAACTTCACAGTGGCATACAAAGCCATAGCACAAAAAGAGAAAATAAACTAGAGTAAAGGCAAACCTCTTTAAAAGTGAATTTCTCATGAATGAGGAGGGCCAAAAGTATGCAAGGTAATACTAGGAAATAATGTCGGAAGGTGTCTTGATCTTTATCATAAGACCTGCGGACAAGCTTGTGGTGCCTCATGTACCAAACTATTGAAAATGAGCTCCCTAAAAATATCAATTTCATGACAGTGTTGTAGAGAGATATAAAATCAGTAAATAGATCTAAATAGCGAGTCACAAAAACAATGGTGTAGAGTTCCTGAGTCTTGAGTGACACCCCTGCATAGAGTAAAGGCCATTGGAAGTCAACAAACTATTCAATATGCCACAAAATTTGCAGAACAATTCAAATTTATTATAAAAAAAAGCTAAAGCTCAGATATGATGTGATCAAATTTTGATAAATCAAAGGGTAAAAAGAGCCTAACGTTGAAAGCCTGTTCTGTCCAACTATAAAACCATGAACAAATAACGGGGTAAATCTTGTTTGCGTATTACAATGACTTATGACACATCAAGATGATTTGAAACATATGCATTCCTTTAGAAAGACAAATAGCATATCCGTTCCCTCCTAACCGTGGCTTTAACATATTCTTGTTTATTCTTATTGAGTATGTTTTGACTACTTTGAGGACTATGTATAATATGGACGAACTTCAGATGAATAACCAGTCATGCCAAACTGAAAGTCTACTCCAGATGTGAAGGACTTGTATACATCCTGATAGGATGAAGGTAACATTTCTAATCTCAATGCTACAGAGGGATTTAGAGTAAACCCTAAAGGAAATGGGAAATTTTTTTAACACAAGCAACGATGTTCTGCCGCATGGGAGCAGCATCACTTAACTAACAGCTCTACTTTTCATCCATAATTTATCAAGTGAGTTCACTAGGTCACGGGATTGGAATGTAATCATGAAAGGCACAAAATAACCTCCAATTACCTAACCCGAAAAGGAAGGAACCAAACCACACCATTAATCTTCAGAAACGTGAAACAACGAAATTCATTCAAATTTCCGTCCAAGGTGCGCTAATCAACAAAAAGTTTATTTTCTCGACAATCTAGATCGAGCAGAAGAAAATGAAAATATATTCTTCCACATAAAAATTAATCTTACCAAAGGAATAAAACCCGAAACAACGAAAAAAATGACATAAATTTTACAGAGAAGTATATGTCGACAGATGGAGAGAGTACCTGCGCACGATTTGATGGTGTGGATCTTGAGAAGCAGAACGAGAACGCTTGCAAGGTGAGTCATATCACCCGCTAATCTAAATACATTCATCTCTGGGTTTTTTTGTTTATGCTTAACCCTTCAGTGAGCTCAATCTCCCTGATTTTATGGTACAGAGAGAAATACTTACTCACACAGACCGTGACTACGGACCTCCGGTTATGGGGGCTTGCGGCGTACTTCGGATCTTGGGAAATGAAAATGGTTCCGCGTTATATGTAATTTTTGTTAAAATCTTTTTATTGAGCTCATTTGTGGTTCTTATTTTAATTTTGCGGCGTCACTTCTCGAGTGTCCCAATTATATTTTGCCACGTAGTTCGTAAGCGAAACTGCAGTCACTTGCTGTTGCCACATCGGCATCTTGCACTTAACAGTCATATGGTTAAATAATTATTTCTAATAGCAAATAATTCTTATAAAATAAAAGCTGGCTTATAAGCTTATGACCATATTTAGTTATCCTTCCTTTGAGAGACATTTTCTTCTTTTACAATTACCTATGTTTTTTAAAAACCAGCTGAAAACTAATTGATAGTAAAATTGATAAAACAAAAAGTTTAATTAATATTAGATAGTTATAAAATCAATTAAATATTAACAAAATTAAAAAATTAAAATATGATTAAAGTAGAATATCTTTATTTATCAAAGAAATTAAAGTTTAATTAAAAAAGGAGATCATTAAATAATAATTAATTTATTTATGAAATTGAATTAGTCTTTTTTAATAATAAGGATTATTAAAGAAATTTAAAAAATTAAAAATCAAACAAAAAAACAAATTGTTCAAAATTTTATGATTGAATGGGTTGAACTAGTTATGTTTTTTAATAATTGCTTAAGACTAACTAGCATCGTTGTATCTTTAAGTCAAACATTTTGCTTTTTCTATAAAAAAAAGTTGTTTTTATATATATTAGCAAATTTATGAAGATTTTAGTAACAATCTTTTCTATCTTAGCTACATATACTGTGGACTTCTTTAGTTTTATTTTTTTTCTTCAAGTAAAAGAAACACTTTTAAATAGTTTTTTTTAATTTTGAAAAAAATCATTAATGATATGTAGGTTTTATGGTAAAAAATGTTAAAGAGTAGTCTCTCCTATTTCAACTGCGTAAATGGTAGTGTTTCAACAAATGTAACGATAGTGTTTCAACAAATGCTTAAGAAAGGAGAACAAACGCGTATTAATCATAGAAGGAGATAATCAAGTAGTGACGTTTTTGTAAAGGGGTAAAATCTTTGTAGCCTATCCATTATATCCTCATATTTTACCTAATTGGGGTTGATTTCTTTGGAGACTTCGAGATCTCATGGCATCTAGGGGATGATGGAGGAAGGAGACATTTGGAGACCTTTCGAGATCGAGGTTTACAGAAGCAACAACTGACAAAGTAAGTACCTTCTTAATAGTTATGTTTTGCTCTCTACTTCCGCAGAACACCTTGCATGTATGTGTAGGGAGTACTTACGAGAGTGTTTAATAAGATACTCTATCGTGTAGTAGTATAACTGTGAGTTAGATATTTAGCAAGGAGAGGATGCTTGGGCTACAAATCTGATCTAGGTTTTTTAGGAGGATTAGCTCTCTGAGTCGTCTTAGGGTTTTAGTGGTGATACCACTACGAGCAGTTGATACACCACTATCTCTGGGACGATGTCATTCGTACTCTCTGTCCCGAGGGTGCTGTCTGGCATTAACCCTGAATCTATCAACGCTACCTAAAGCGTTCTAATCTACGCCCCGAGCCTAGCCTATGTAACGAAACAATAAGCCTTATATATTTACCTTTTGATAATTGGTCGCCCGGTCGACATAGCCCATGCCATTGCCTCCGCCCTCCGTGATTCCATCACTACCGCCAAGCTCACCTACGCCATCACCTTTCCCCACCTCATCACCGACATATTTCGGGCCCATAACGTCCTGAAATACAACAATGACAGTTATTTTGATCCGACCTCTCTGTTTCGTTACGTCCGTCTTAAACAACCCCAACCCCACCCTCCACCTCAATCCACCCCACCTCCTACCCATCCCACCTCACTACCTGATGTTGCCGCCACCCATGCCGATGCCTTGCCTAGCAAGGGCGTTCCTCCGGCTCCAGCTCCGGCTCCGGCTCCGGCTCCTGCTGAGCCTGTCACTTTACAGGCCCTAGCTCGTCGGGTCAATGGCCTCTCTGCAGATCTGGTTACCCTCTGAGACACCCTTCATCAGGCCATAACCCGGCAGGATCGAGATCGTAGGTATCAGCGGCGGATGGACGCCTTGCTTGCCTAGCACCTGCACTTTCAACTTCCTTTTAATAACGATGACCCGCTTATTGGTGCTGGCCCATCTGGCGCAGATCCTTCGGATGTTGGGGATGATCACCCGATGGAGTAGTTCGATTGTTTCTTCTTGTATTTTCCTTTTGTTGTATTTTTTCTAGTTAGTTTGTCGGATGCTCATATCATTTTTGTAATGTCCACATTTTTTGCACCCCATTTGTATATAAGCTTCTTTGTCCTTCCATTTTGTTGTTATTGCACCTTCCCTTTTCACTTTATGGCATATTTATGTTACTTGTTATTCCCATTGAGAACAATGTGATGTTTAAGTGTGGGGAGGTTTTCCCACTTTGCAACTCTTGCTTGTGCTTCATTTAGGCCATTTAAATGTTTGTGCTAGTCAATTGTGCTTAATGTTAAAATTTCAACTTGGTGATTGAGGAAAACAAAGTTTCTGTTGTCTTTCGTCGCGGCGCACTATGCCTTCGCCGCAGCCATATGCTGAATCCATGTTTTTCACTGCGACGAACTCTTTCTTTGCCGTGGCAATGTTCGTATGCTAAACTGTTCGTTGTGGCGAACTTTGGTTTCGCCACGGCGCCATACTCTCACATAAATGATTTTTTTTAAAAAATTGCCTCAATTTCACAATTCTCCCTAATTAGATTATTGCCACTCTTGTTTCTCAAAGATTTTATAAGTTTCAAAGCGATTCTTGCGTTTTTGAAAATACCTCCCATTCTTTAAATGATAGTCGGATTTGGCTAATTTTATTTTCAATGTTTTCAACACAAAGTAAGTGAGTGTATGCTGACAAAGTAGCACTTTATGTTTTTAAACCTTAAGATTATTCATTGAGATATTAACCTTGTTGGAAGGATATTTGGGCCTGAATTTTTTCATTTTTTGTGTGTATCTGCTTATTTTATATCTCTCTAGAACTTGTTTCAATTCTTAATTAAAGCTTGATGAACTGAATTTTATTAACATGATAGAGGCATTCTTTCAAAACCCTGTTGACCCAAACACAATCCCCATAAACACCTATCCATTGCTAGCCCCTTAAGCCATAATTTTTTAGCACATGCACACATATTTTTATGTGTCAATAGTTTATTTCACATTTTCTTCTAGTTATCTCAAGAAATTGGTTATTGCGAAAAGCCAATATATAAAAAAAGAGAGAGAGAAAGAGAAAGAAAGAGAACAATTTCCAAAAAGAATGTTCTCAAAAGAAAATATTCTCAACAGAAAAAAAGCTTTAAAAAATAAATTATGTTGTCATTTGTGTAAATATTGTCTTACTGTTGACGTCTATTTCATAATTGTGGTGCATGTACTCATACTTTTTCTTCTTTCGTCCATTCCATCCGTTTCATCTAGCCTTCTATGCATTACAACCTTAAAAAGTCCTCTTAATTTTCGAGATTATAGTTCTTGTAGTGGAGAGGTAGAACTGTCACAAGCTTATGGTAGAGAATGGACTAAGCGGATTTTAGAGTGAAATTATCTCAAAAAAATACAAGCTTGATGAGAGCAAACACCTTACCTTGAGTGAAATCTCTTTTGCTCAATCTCTTGGATTAAATTCTTATAGTATTTATTTTCTTAGCACTCTTTCAGTCTACTTTGATTGATTTCTGAGAAAGTGATTTTTGCCAATTTCCTACTTTTATTTTAAGCGTGGTCGGAAATTTTCTTTTGCACTTGTGTCTCTTTGACTCTTATAAACTTTGTCCAGGAGTACAAAGGTCTAAGTGTGGGGGAATTTGATTGAGCGCAAGTTTATTATATAAATTAACGACACTTTCATGACTTTTACTACACCTTTTGACTCCTATTTCTAGATTTTATGCTTAAATTGACTCTTGAGTGTGTACTTTTATTTTATGTAGTATTATAGTAAAAATTTTCACAAATCAGTATTAATTGCACTAATTAATTTTCTGAGAACAATTGATACTACAAACTACTATTGTTCATTGTAGGAACCTCAAGGAGAAGGGACTCAAGAAGAAGATGTAAAGTCAAAAAAGGCTGAAGTGAAGTCAACAAGAGAATAGGTGCAACAGGAAGTTCGCCGCCACGAAGTAGATCTGTCGCCGCGGTGAAATACAAAAGAATCCAGGCTAAGCTTTCGGGAAAAGTTTGCCACGGCGAAGGAACCAGCAATGAAGCAAAACCTTTCATGAAAGGTTCGCCGTGGCGAACCTTCGAAAACTCAAACCATTTTTGGAAAAATTACCCACTGTGCGACCCAATCTAACCATCCTTCATTTAAAAACCTACCAAATTAAGTTAAGAGCAAACAACAAGACACATACAACATTCACTACACTTGGCTCTCTCTTTCAACTTCGACCATCATCCATCACCTCTCTTCCATTTTTCATCGCCAACCCTTCCATCATAAGTTGCTACCATGGATGCTTTTGGTGGGTTTCCGGTTATTATCTCTCCCGAAGCAATGCTTGGCTAAGCACCTTTTCCTCTTGAAGATGTAGCAATGACTTGAGTTCAATGGGCTTCAAAGGGGAGTAGTAACTCATATTTAGCTACATTGTTATGAACTCCTTAGTTAGGATTTATGCTTTATAGTTGGATTTTCTTGATTATAGTTTAATCAAGTATTGAACAATTTATTGTGTTACTGGGTTTGTTAATGTAGAACTTAGAGCTTGAATATATGAAGTCTCATATATGACTTTTTGTGATTTTATTAATTCTCTTTTATCTACTTAGTTGTGTTTGATATTGAGATGATGCTAGATCCCAAATTAACCACTTGCATTAACTTACCAATTGCACACACTAAGATGCATTCAACAAGGTTTTAAGAAATGGAGTTCATTGATTAAAATATTGGACTTAAAGAGTTATTTAAGGTTTATCATTTGAAAACTTAGTGATTTTCACCCCCACCAAGATTTATTTTGAACTATGATAGCCAAAGCTTATTTTTCAAGAGGATTCTATCACATTTGATCATTGTTTTAACTTTCAAATTTTTATTCCCAAAAATCCAAAAAAATACTTTTTACATACTTCTCTTACAATTAGTTCAATTTTGTTAGTTTTCTTAAAGAACCAAAACCCCCCTCCTAACCAATTTAGTTTGCATTTCATGACATTTAGGCTAGCTTAGGTCCATTGCATTAGGTTTCAATTAAGTGAGACGACCCGAGGTTGCACTCTATATTGCAATCCTTGAAATTAAATTTTTGATTCGACCGCCAAGGGTAAGATCAAAAGACAAACCGCAGATCAATTAGCCTGCAACAATTTGATGTAAAGAATGCTTTTTTGCATGGTGACTTGTCTAAGAAATCTATATGGAGCTTCCACTAGGTTGTAAGGTAGCAGAAAGGTAGAGTAAAAAGGTTTGTAGATTGAAGAAATCATTGAGTGGGTTGAAGTGGTCTCCAAGAGCATGGTTTTGAAGGTTCACAAGATTTTATGATAACTTTTGGATATAATCGGGGTAATTCTGACCACTCTTTATTCTTGAAAAGAAGGCAAAGTAAATCACTACTCATGTTGTATATGTTGATGATATGATGGTGACAGGAGATGATCCAGAAAAGAGGAAGGCATTATAAGAATACTTGTCTAAAGAATTTGAAACCAATGATCTTGGTTGCTTGAAATATTTTCTTAGGATTGAAGTTTTTAGAATGAAGAAAAGATTTTTTTTTTTCAAAAAGAAAATATATGTTAGACTTATTATAAGAAACTAGTAAGTCAGCATGTCAACCAGTTGATACACTAGTTAAGGAAGGCTTGAAGTTATGTGTAGAAGCAGACCAAATACCAGTTGATAAAGAAAGATACTAAACGCCTGTACAAAGGCTAATGTACTTGGCTCACACAAGACCTAATCTCGCTTATGCTTTAAGTATTGTTAGTCAGTTTATGCATAATCCTGGAGAATAACATATAAGGACAATTATGAGAATTTTGAAATATCTAAAATCTGCTCTAGATAAAGTAATTTTGTTTACAAAAAATACAAATTGGTAAAGTATAAATGTGAATGCAGAAGCTGACAGGGCTGTATCAATAGAAGATAGACAATCAACTTCTAGCTACTTCACATTTGTGGGTGGTAACTTGGTTACGTAGAGAAGTGAAAAACAAATCGTGTTCACTTGCTCAAGTGTAGAAGCTGAACTCAGAAGTATAGCACTTGGTATCTTTGAAGTTTTGAAGCTCAAACTACTTTTACAGAATTTAGGCTATTGACTAAAGCAACTAATTAGTCCATATTGTACCCACAAAAGCTCTTTGTGATATAGCTCACAATCATGTTCAACATGATGAAACACAGCTTCTTGAGGTTGACAGATTCTTCATTAAGGAGAAGTTAGATTGAAAAATTATGGAGTTGCCTAAGATTCTATTTAAGAATCAATTGACTGACATTCTTACTATTAAAGCAGCTTCAAATCATGCGTTCTCAAAATTTCTTAGCAAGTTCGGCATGCGTGACATATATGCGCCAACTTGATTTATTGACAAGTTGGGCATGCGTGACATCTATGCATCAACTCGAGAGAGAGTGTTAAGATTTTTCTCCTTAATTGTTGAAATTCTATAGTTGTAAATATATTCTTAGACTCCTAATTATAATTTTAGGATTAATTGTTGATGTTTCTTCCCTTATTGTATATTATAACTAATACGTTTCTAATAAAGTAACGATGAACAAAATTATTTTTCCTTCTTCTTCTCATCCTTCAAGTACTACTTATGTACCAGGTATTTCACATTCTTATTTAAAAAGACACGCAAATCTTCTTTTCTTAACTAAGAAACAAAATGGTTAAGCTTTATCTAGTTGGAATTATTAGTTATCAGGCGACTACCTTTTTACAAGATATGCAATAATATAAAATTTTGCGAAATAAACAAAGCTCTGCTGTCTAGCAAGGCCGCGAAATCAACTTCCAAGGCGAAAACGTAAAGTGTGTTGTCTGAATGCGTTGATCAATTTAAGATTTTTACTAAATATGTAACTGAAGATAACAGGATACATATGAGGGGATATATAAATAAGAAGTATTAGCAAATTAATCCAACTGCTTCAATGTGCAAAGCAAAAGCATTTATAACTACTTGCTATTCTTTTTAGCCTTGCAAGTACGTACGTGTAAACCTGAAACAACTCAAAGGGTGTGATGACAAAGCCATCGTTGAAAAATACTTGATCATTTGAAGTCGGATCATGACTCCCTATCTTGAAGTTGTGACGATGCACGGTCCCTTTTGTTGCCACTGCCATAGTAAAACGAGAGCAACTAAGATACTATAAAGATGAATTTAGATCAGTAATAAAGGATTAAATAGGAACAAATAAAATTAATAAAGAGGGAATTTGGTATTCCCACAGTATGCACTTCAAACTGAAGGCTCTAGGGAGATGTTGATTTTAGGGAGCACTTCAAACAGTAGCTGGAGGTTGCTTTTGCTTCCAAGCAATGAAGTGTGATGATTTGGTTTGTTATGGGAACGGCATGGAGAAATCCTTAGCGTGTTGAAAACTCGATAATAGCCTCTCTCGTCTTTTTCTCTTCCATGGTTCGCAGGAAGCAGAAGCGAAACAATATATATATATATAGCATGTTCTATGCATCATTGCAAGATAGACATTCACAGGGACGAATATACTTTGGCTCCATGGACTTTGCTTGTTTTCTGGCATTTCTCATATTTGTTGGGGTACTTGCAGGTGCGATGTGTGACAATAGCTTTGATCAGAATTATTATATTACCTGGGGAAATGGAAACGTTTTGTCACTTCAAGCAGGGACAGAAGTTCAGCTATCCCTGGACAAATCATCTGGTCATTTCCTTCTTCTCTTTTCAGGATGAGCGATTTTCCCTCAGCTCGATCGTTTTTTTACGTCGATTTTGTCTGTATAATTTTTACCTCCTACCTATTACTATTTACCATAACAGTCTCTTTATCTTCTTACTTTCCTTTTGATGGGCATCCTCCGTTACTTTTATGCCATTTTTTCTTCCATGCTACCTTATGCGTTTCAATCTACTTGGGAAAGAGAAATTAAGCTAATGATACTATATATGTGTCCTCATATTTAGAAGTAATTTAAGAGTTTAATTAATCTTGGTCATTTATCTTTAACATCAGAATGAAACAAACACGTAACATGTGAGTTAATTTTGAGACTTCATTACTAGTTCGTACAAATAAATTTTAAAACAAAAGTTTCCATCAAACAGCTAAAGAAATAATTCCTAGGCGATACAGGGTATATAGTAGATATAATTATTTTATAGGTGCCAAAAGTTAAATCAATAATTTGTTTAAAGTTTAATTATATCTCATTATAATAGTTTTTTTACAGGGATATAATTATTTTATAGCTAGGTGCCAAAATTAAATCAATGACTTGTTTAAAGCTTAATTAGATCTCATTATAATAGTTTTTTTTATATATAAAAAAAGCAAACTTCTTATTGTCATTCATATTTTTCATACGCTTTTTTGAATTAATATAGGATCTGGATTTGGATCCAAGCTAAACTACGGTTCTGGATTCTTTCATTTGAAGATAAAACTACCAGAGCATGATTCCGCAGGGGTTGTCACCGCTTTCTATGTGAGTAGGCATCATATATGCATGCATCTATATATTAGACTATTATAGATTTCGACAACCTTTCCTTCTTTCATATTATTTTCACCATATCCTAAAGATTATCCAACCTTCAGGCTTCAAGCCCGCTCATAAACGATGCAAAAGATCTGCGGATCGAGGATGCTCTAATCTATCTTGTTTTTCTATTTTTTCCATATGATCATTAGCTAAGTTCACATGGAGACAATCATGACGAACTGGATTTCGAGTTCTTAGGCAACAAAGAAGGAAAGCCAATCACATTACAAACAAATGTGTTTACAAATGGTGAGGGGAATAGAGAACAAAGAATTTACCTTTGGTTCGACCCAACAGCAGATTTCCATAATTACAGTATTCTGTGGAACGAACATCTTATTTTGTAAGAACGATCTCCCTCTCTCGCTCTTTTCCCGCAATCACTCTATATTCTACACTCTTAACATTATAAAGTTTCGGTTGTTATTGGGTTATGATCAGATTCTTTGTGGACGATATTCCCATAAGAGTTTTCAACAACAGCACGAACATCGGAGTAGGATACGTCTCACAGCCGATGCAGGTACTAGTAAGCTTGTGGGATGGTTCAAGTTGGGCAACAGATGGAGGAAAAACCAAGATTGATTGGAAATATGCACCATTTCAAGCTCAGTTCCAAGGATATGGCATTGATAGTGGGTGTCCTGTTCAAAGCTCCAACATTATCCAACCTTGCTCCTCTTCGAACCACTGGTGGAATAAAGTTTCAGAGCTCAACTTCAAGCAACGATCTGCATACAAGAATGTTCGAAATAACTATCTTACTTATGACTATTGTTTGGATACGGCTAGGTTTCATACGCCTCCCATAGAGTGCCGAAGCAATAGCTTCTGAGTACTTGCTTACACAATTACACGAGAATGCCACATCAGCTTCACGAGTATGCATGATATTCAGAACCAGCAAATGAAGTTTCAGCCAATGCTATTTCGATAAAACATTTATCATTGTTTATTTCACATATTTTCTTTTTTATGTAATTCTTGGCTTTCGTTTTATTTTATTTAAGAAAATAAAATCTTGTTTAACTGTCAATAAAAATATGGTTACACTATTTGTTACTAACAACAATATAATGCTAAAAATAGTTAGAGGTAAATTAATTTCATTTCAAAACATTTAACTAATTTTTAAATATCCTATGTGAAAATTATTAATAAATATTGACAATAAAATATTAAAAATGTGTCAAAATTTATAAAAAAATTCTTAAGATAATGTTTATTTATTAAATTTTTTATTTTTATATGAGCTTTATTAATTAAATAAACGTTTAATGTTTAGAAAAAATTTATACCTTTTCCAAATAATATGGAACTATGAAAAATAATTTTATAATACAATTAAAATTTTAGTATTATACTTTAATTTTAAAATTTTATTGCAATTAATATTAAATAATAATTTGTCTTTTTATTATAAAATAGAAATGA
The DNA here is from genome assembly GCA_027576455.1 of Erythroxylum roigii. Classification (NCBI taxonomy): domain Eukaryota; kingdom Viridiplantae; phylum Streptophyta; class Magnoliopsida; order Malpighiales; family Erythroxylaceae; genus Erythroxylum; species Erythroxylum roigii. Next base: position 15,196,196 of record JANZXV010000004.1, on the reverse strand, counting down.
AAACATAAAAATTATTTTCTATGATTTTAATAAGATGTGAGAAAAAAAGAAATATTAATTCAAACAAATAAGTCCTTTTTTTAACCAAATTTGAACATGAAGAATAAATAAAAATAGAAGTGAAATCACACATATTCTTAATTAATTATAAA
>JANZXV010000004.1:15135623-15147100 GCA_027576455.1 Erythroxylum roigii | reverse complement strand
TTTACCCAATTCTCATTCATAATTACCCCATGTTCTTCAATGCTCATTCATCCATACCTTATACACATTACTCATGTCCTTAAGATCATGTTTGCATTAAAAGAAGACATTTATTCCTTTAACAAATCATAATTTCTAGCTTTAAATACAACCAAATAAAAAGCAGTTCATTCTTTAGGTTATGACATTAATTAATTACATAAACTTATCAAGCTCTTAACCAATTAATCAAGCAACAATCTAGGCTCATTCCTAGACTTAATCAAGTCCAAATATACCAATTTAGAGTGAATTTTATCAGCTTGTTTGACATGTACACAAGGCTGAAATTAAAATTCCAAAATTTGTCATCAACATCACTAATGTGTGTAACTTTATTACCTTCAATACTTCACCAATTTTACATGCTTAAAGACATTACTAACACCTGAAATTTTCTAGATTTCAAGTCCTTTAATTTTACTTCATTTCAAGTTAATATAACTTCCATATTTGTTACACTAAGGCTACAAAATTCTACTCACTTATGTCATTAATAGTCACTTTTTATAAACACACCTATAACTCTAATTTTCCAGATTTGAAAACACCTTAATAACACCTATCTTTCGCATGAATTCCTCATCAATTATACTTCATATCCCAACTTAAATCATCTATACAATAGCCCATAAATTATTGTTTTTGAACATGCAAAAACAGAAGAAAAAAATACCCATTCATTCCATAACACCCACATCCCCTTAGAGGATATGCAGACGCCATACAAAATAATATTGAAACAATCCAAAACATGTTAAAGCATTTCCAAAAACTCAAGTAATATACATTTCATTTCATAGGTTGGGTCATATTTAGAACATAACATACACATGGTACTTATCACATACAAGCCTTAAATCCAAATCCAACCTGTATTAAGGTTATTTTGGATCATATTTAGAACATAACAGACACATGGTACTTATCACATACAGGGCTTAAATCCAAATCCAGCCTGTATTAAGGTTATTACAAACCATCAAACAAAATAAAAATTCCAATATGTCTCATTACATTAAATACAAATACAAAACAAACTGAACATTTCCAAAACAAAACACAATCTCCTTAGCCATTGTGGTTATCTTTGTCCCAATCTTTAAACCTTTTTATCAGAACCTACACAGAGGCAAAATCATCGTGATAAGCATAAAGCTTAGTGGGGAAATAACTAAATAATATATAAATCAGCAATTGTTTCCAACAGTCGTCTAACATTCACATATACAGAATCAGATTACATCCCAAGCAATCTTTAATTGTTCATATTAAAGTGCAATCCAAACAATATGTATCTTAGAATAGAATATAACATATCAAAACAGGACATATTGGCTTCATAACAAAACTTACAAGTATCCGAATAGAATACCATAATAATATAACCAAACTTTAAAGTACCAGAACAGAACTTGACTGTATGAAAATAGTATCTGATTATATCAGAACATAAGTTTGTTATTTCAGAACAGAGCTTGATTGTATCATAATTGAAAATGTAACAGAATAAAAAACAAATTAGCCTATTAATCCTTTTTACAAAAGTGGGTAACGGGACCATAATAGAAGATACCTGTGTTTGGTATCTGAAACAGAAGAGACTTAAGTCTTTGAAACCGAAGACACATAAGTGTCTAAAATCAGAAGACCCCTTAGTGTCTGGTTGCAAGAGCAGTTGCAGACTATTCTAGGCATGCCTATTTATCCACAACTGGGGCTTGGCAATTTTAAAACAAAACATTTTAGATTTCAGAATCTCATGCAAAAGATGTAGTGCATAACATATGTCTTTATTCCATTTTTCTCAAATTGAACATAATCTTTCATATCCAACCACTTAGCATGCCTCACGAACATAAAAATTTGCAAGAATGTACCAATGGTGAGAGTAGTAAGAAGGTAGCATAAACAGCAAATGAGCTGGAGTGTTTCAACTCTTGCTTTGCAAGGTGTCCTAACTTTGAAGGGACACATGTCCTTCCATGGGGTGACCTACATGGCAAACATAGGAGTGAGCCACTTGTCTTCTTATCATGCTGCCAAATGCTATAACTCAAATAGACCACTTGTCACTCAATCAATGCTATCAAATGTCAATGCATTAGCTATGTCAAATGTCACTAACTCATAGGCTTCGTCATCCAATTTTCCATGTACCAACTTGACTTGCCACTTGACAATTTTCCTAGTCTAAATGTACATTTTAATGCCTCAATTCTCTAATGGTAATAATTAATTCCAAATCACCAAATATAATCCATCAGACCAAATTTCTAGACATGTGAAATTCACATTCAAATCATAACACAATTTTAACACATATAACACATGTACTTTCATGAATATATAACATTTCAATTAAGGCATAATTTGGGGCTTTACAATTCTCTTCCCCTTAAAAAATTTCGTCCTCAAAATTCATACCTTATCAGAATAGTTAAGGATACAAAGATCTTATGGTCTCCTTTGGTTCCCATGTTGCTTCCCCAAGCCCACGGTGTTCCTAGAGTACTTTTACCAAAGGTATTTGCTCGCTTCAGAGTTGTTGGACTTTGCTGGCTAAGATATAGACAGGTCTTTCTTCATAAGTATAACCCAGTTGTATTTGAATTTCTTGCACAGGAATCGTATGTGTATCATCCGACTTATATCATCTCAATATGGAAACATGAAACACACAATGTAACTTGGCCAATTCTTCAGGAAGAGCTAATTGATAAGCTACTAGTCCGATTCTCTTAAGAATCTCATAAGGATCGATGTATCGTGGGCTGAGCTTACCTTTCTTCCTAAACTTAAGTATCTTCTTCCACGGTGAAACTTTAAAAAATACTTTATCACCTACCTGATACTCAATATCTTTCCTTTTTAAGTCAACATAGGACTTCGACCTATCACTAGCAGCTTTCAACCTTTTTTGGATAACTTAAACTTTCTCCTCAGTATCTTTCACATATTAAGCCCGATCATCTTATTTTCACTTAATTCTGTCCAACACACTGGAGTTCTACACTTCCTACCATATAGAGCTTCATATGACGCCACGCCAATGCTAGTCTGATAACTGTTGTTGTAAGCAAACTCTCTCAAAGCAAGATAATTATCCCAACTTCCTGAGAATTCTAGCGCATAACCCAGAAGCATATCTTCCAACACCTGAATAACCTATTCAAATTGTCCATGAAAGTGGTACTGAACTTGAATTGAGTACCTAAAGTTTTTTGCAGAATTTTTCAGAATCTCAAAGTAAATTGAGGATCACGATTAGAAATAATAGATAGTGGTATCCCATGCAACCTCACTATCTCATTTACACATATATCTGATAGCCTATCCAAAAAATAATCAGGACGAACAGGTAGAAAATGAGCAGACTTAGTGAACTTATCCACGATCACCCATACAACATCATGCTTCCTTTGAGTGAGAGGAAGCCTAGTGACAAAATCCATGGTAATGTTATCCCATTTTTATTGAGGAATCAAAATAGGATGTAATAAACCAGATGGAACCTGATGCTCAGCTTTAACTTGCTGACAAGTCAAACATTTGGATACATAATCTACAACATCAAGTTTCGTACCTAACCACCAGTAATGTTGCCTCAAATCTTGATACATCTTCTTTCCACTAGGATGTATTGTAAAGACAATATTATGGGCCTAAAACAATAACTTTCTCTTCAATTTATCACTAGCTGGCACACACAATCGTTCTTTATAATACAGATCACCATCTCCTTTCACAAAAAAAGTCAGGTTGTTTGCCTTCTCGAGTTGCCCAGACAAGTTGTTGCAACTTATCATCAACTTTTCGGGCATCACAAATTTCTTGTCTCAAGGTAGGCCTAACTTTCAATTGAGCTCTTAAAGCTCCATCAGATGCAAGTCTCATTTCACTCTGCTGCACTGACAATGCTAAAATAGTCTTCTGACTCAAGGTATCAGCCACGACATTAGCCTTACCTAGATGGTAATCCTTAATGTAGTCATAATCTTTAAACAGTTCCAACCAATGTTGTTGTCTCATATTAAGTTCCTTCTAGGTAAGCAGGTACTTCAAACTTTTATAATCACTAAAAATCCTACACTTTTCACCATATAAGTAGTGCCACAAAATTTTCAAAGAAAACACTATCGCTGCAAGTTCAAGATCATGTGTAGGGTAGTTTTTTTTTTAGAATTTAGTTGCCTAGAGGCATATGTAACTACCTTTCCATCCTGCATCAAAACACAACCCAAACTATTTCTAGATGCATCACTAAACATAACATATTCCTTACCAGAAGTGGGTTGAGCTATCACAAGAGCTTGAGTAAGCATTCTCTTTAGTTGATCAAACTAGTTTGACATTTATCAAACCATTCATACTTTACTCCTTTCCATAGCCATTTAGTCAAAGGGGATGTTATCACCGAAAACCTCTTCACAAACTAGCAATAGTACTTGCCAAACTCAGAAAAATTCTCACTTTTGTCACACTCTGTGGTGGCTTCCAATTAACAATTGCTTCAATCTTACTATGATCAACCCTAATCCCTTGGGAAGAAACAACATGTCTTAGAAAAAATACCTCCCGAAGTCAGAAATCACACTTACTCAGCTTAGCATACAACTGCTTTTCCCATAGGGTTTGTAACATAACCTACAGATGCTCAAAATGATCATGCTTGTTCTTGGAATAGACTAGGACATCATCTATAAACACCACTACAAAATGGTCTAAATATGGCCTAAACACTCTATTCATTAGATCCATGAATGCAGTTGGAGCATTAGTTAATCTGAATGACATTACCAGGAATTCATAATGTGCATAACGGGTCCTGAATGCAGTCTTCGGAACATCCACTTCCTTTACCTGAAGTTGATAGTATCCTGATCACAAATCTATCTTTGAAAATACTCCTACATCTTTCAATTGATCAAACAGATCTTTTATCCTTAGTAATGAATATTTATTTTTCACTGTGACTCTGTTCAGCTGCCTGTAATCGATGCACATTCGGAAAGTACCACCATTCTTCTTACAAACAGAACCGGTGCTCCCTAGAGTAAGACAATGGGTTAAATGAAGCCCTTATCTAGTAGCTCTTACAACTGCACCTTCAACTCCTTCAATTCCGTAGCAGCCATTCTGTACGGTGTTCTAGATATAGGAACAGTGCCAAACATAACTTTAATAAACAACTCCACTTCTCTTTCAAGAGGGAGTTCTCGTTCTTAGAATCAATCACAAAAGCCAAATAAGCTTCACACCCTTTACTAAGGCACCTTCGAGCTTCTATAGCTGATATCACACTAGCCAAAGAACTAGTGCAGGTACAATACATCATCATTTCAGGTTGAATATGCTTCCCAAGCACAACCGTCTTAGCACTACAGTCAACCACTGTCCAATGCTTGGAAAAACATAGCACTACAGTCAACCACTGCCCAATGCTTGGAAAAACAATCCATACCCAAAATCAAATCGAATTCATGAAAAGGTAATTTAATCATATCTGCTACATACTCACTTCCTTGGATCATAACAGGATAGTTTCTATAAACCTAATTAACTAACACACTACTACCCAAAAGACTAGTTATATGAATATCATACTCTAACTGATCTATAGGCATCACTTTATTAGAAATTTCTCCAACATAAATATAAGAATGAGTGGATCCAGGATCAATCAAAGCATGCATTTTAGAATCAAAGAGAGAAACAGTACCCGCAATGACTTCAAGTGAATCTTGATCCTCACGAGCTTTCAAAGTATAAGCTCGAGCAGAAGCACAAGGTATTACAAGTCGATCAACAGTCTTTGAAATAATACTCGGATTAGGCCTGAATTGATTAGATCCTCCATGACTCTACCATATCCTCTATTCCTAGTAAGTGCATGAGAGACCTCCCTACTAGCTTGTGATGTTTGAATTTATCTCATAGGGTAGGTTGCTATCAAATGATTAGTGCCGCCACATCGAAAACATGCATTTGTAGCCTTCCAACAAGTACCCCGATGATATTTGGAGCAATAAGGGCACTCCAGAATACCAAAACTTTGGCCCACAGAGGATCCCTTACCAGAAGCAGTCGATGAGGGAATGTTTTTTTGCATTCCCCTAGCTACTAATCTCTGAGTAAATTATGGTATAGTGGAGGCACCTTCACGACTTCGCTTACCGAAAGATTGACCTTCTCTAGCAAAGCCCCTTCGCTGTACCCTTTCTCTTCTAACCATCTCATACTTCTCTATTTTAATAGTAACATGTACATTTGATGATAGGTCATTTGCTGCAAAAGAGTAAATGTCGTCAGATGCTCTTTGATCGGATCATTTAAACCATCTTCAAACTGATGACACCGAAACTTCTCAGTAAGTACGAGTTCATGTGCATACTTGTTGAGTCGATTAAACTCTCTGTCGTACTCGGCAATAGACAAGTTTCTCTATTTCAGGTTCAAGAAGTACTTCCATTTCTCCTTTCTATAAGCTTTTGTCACATACTTGGATTTAAACTCTTGGGAAACGAAATCCCAAGTCAAAAGCTCCAGTACTTGAGGGTTCCTTAAAACAAACTTCCACCACTCATAGGCTGCTCCCTGAAGAAGAGAGACAACACAGTGCGCCATCTAATATGGTGGACAACTAATTTCATCTAGCGCCCTTTTTCACCTTCGCCAACTAGAATTATGCCCTTTTAGACTCCTCTAGAGACGTTCTTGTAAATTCCTCAGCTCCATACTTCCGCAACTGATTAACTGGAGATTTGAGTGTGGTCATACGATGTAAAAACGTCATCATATCTTATGACAGCTTAACCAAAGCCTCCCCTTGAGCTGGAGGTGGAGGAGGTGACACTTCAACTTCACCTCGATTGACCCTAGAGGGTCTCAATATAGATGGACGAGGTCACGCAGGATTATTACTCTCTACAACCTCATCAATGACTTCATAAGATCTTTCCATACTCAAATCTAAAGCTAAAACATGGGATAACCCGCATTAAGCCAAACAAAACTCTCATATCCAAGTATAAGAAATATTTAAGCGCTAGTTAAACCAGAATCGTTTAAACCATACTCCAATACCAAATGATATAACACCCACATACCCCCTGGGAGGATATGCAGACACCACAAAAAACAATACTGAAACAACCCATAACATGCTAAAGCATTTCTAGAAACTCAAGTAACATACATTTCACTTCATAGGTTGGGTCATATTTAGAACATAACATACACATGGTACTTATCACATACAAACCTTAAATCTAAATCCAACCTGTATTAAGGTTATTACAAACCATCAAATAAAATACAAATTCCAATGTCTTCTTACATTAAATACAAATAAAAAACAAACTAAACATTTCCAAAACAAAACACAATCTCCTTGGCCACTACGGTTGTCTTTGTCCCAGTCTTTAAAACTTCTTATCAGAACCTATACGGAGGCAAAATCACCATGCTAAGCATAAAGCTTAATGGGGAAATAACTAAACAATATATAAATTGGCAACTGTTTCTAACAGTCACTCAACATTCAGATATACAAAATTAAATCACATCTCAAGCAATCTTTAATTGTTCATATTAAAATGCAATCCAAACAATACGTATCTCAGAACATAATATAATAGATCAAAATAGGACATATTGGCTTCAAAACAAAACTTACAAATATCCGAATAGAATACCATAATATCATAATAGAATTTAAAAGTGCTAGAACAGAACTTGACTGTATCAAAACAATATCTGATTATATCAGAACATAACTTTTTTATTTCAGAACAGAGCTTGATGATATCAAAACTGAACATGTAATAGAATACAAAACAAATAAGCCCATTAACCCTTTTTAAAGAAGTAGGTAATGGGATCAGAACAGAAGATACCCATGTTTAGTATCTGAAGCAGAAGAGACTAGGTCTATGAAACATAAGACACAAAAGTGTCTAAAATCAGAAGACACCGAAGTGTCGGGCACAAAAGACACCTTATTATCTGGTTACAGGAGCAGCTGCATACCCTTCTAGGTATGCCTATTTACCCATGACTAGGACTTGGAAGTTTAAAACAAAACATTTCAGATTTCATAATCTCATGCAAAAGATGTAGTGCATAGCATATGTCTTTATTCCATTTTTCTCAAATTGAACATAATCTTTCATATCCAACCACTTAACATACCTCATGAACATAAACATTTGCAAAAATGTACCAATAGATACATTATGTATTTACACATTACATATAATTACACAAATTCCAAATTCACAAATAATCATACTCAATTCACATCACATAAATCCTTTGAAATGCATTTGTGTTCATAAGGACACAATCATCCTTGAACATACCATACATTTCAATATTAGACACATTATTAACAATTAATTCCTTAAGTAATTTCCTCAATTAACAATCCATAACTAAATTAACTTTTACTCAATTAATCTAAGTTCAATTTAAGTTCATTTCACACCTTAAACAAATTCAATTAAGTCCTAATGTACCAAATAAAAAGACCTAAACTGATATATCTCAACAAATGCACAAAACCAAGTTTTTTTTAACCTTCTTAACCATTTCCCACGTCCGCAGGAATGTGCCTTATAAATCCCACCATCGTGGGATGAGTGAACCAGAGGGTTCACTCACCTACAACCTTTAGTTTGTTTCCAAAACTTAACTTCTTCACTTCCATTCAATACACTTTCACTAAAGTCCATCAATTTCACTTCAATTCTACCTTATTCATGCTTCAATACCTCATCAAATTCATGTCCAAACAAATTCCAAATCATTAATTAAGCATCTCATAATCCATGATCTTTCAGGTATCAACATCCAAGGCAAAAGCTATCAAACAAGTATCATGTTCTAGGCCTCAATTCATCATTAATTCAATACATTTTCTATCTTTTAGCATTCCCTTACCTTCTTAACTTAAAATTTTAACTCCAAAGAACCAGCTATTCCAGCCCTTCCAAGTAATCAACACACATTTAAGATCAAGCTACAAGTTTCAGCACTAGCAAGACAATAACATAAAAAAAATAGCAAGACCTACTTCTTGATGCAATAACTTACAAAGATTGCAAGTGTAGATCATATAAAATCAAGAAAAATTCCAAAAGTTTAGAGGGAGTAAGAGGTTTCAATGGTGATGGTAGCGAGAAGGCAGCATAAACACTAAATGAGCTGGAGTGTTCTAGCTCTTGCTTTGCAAGGTTTCCTAACTTTGAAGGGACGTATGTCATTTCATGGGGTAACCTACATGGCAAACATAGGAGTGAGCCACTTTTCTTCTTATCATTCTGCCAAATGTCATAACTCAATTAGGCCACTTGTCACTCAACCAATACTACCAAATGTCAATGCGTTAGCTATGTCAAATGTCACTAACTCATAGGCTTAGTCATCGAATTTTCCATGTACCAACTTGACTTGCCACTTTGCAATTTTCCTAGTCCAAATGTACATTTTAATACCTCAATTCTCTAATGGTATCAATTAATTCCAAATCACTAAATATAATACATTAAACCAAAATTCAAGTAATGCAATTCTCAATCATATCATAAATTTTAATACCTATCATACATGTACTTTCATGAACATGTAACATTCCTACTAGGGTATAATTTAGGGCCTTACAAAGCAAATAACTTATCCTCAGTCTGAACAGTTTCTTCAAAAGTAGCAACTAACTGTGAATCTGGACAATTTCTTGCTTTTCTTGACTCTTTCTAACCCAAGAGTGCTTTGATACTATGGATTTCTACCATTGGAAATTTAACGTAGAGTGTATGGTTTTTCGTTTTTAACCCCTTTGAAACATTATTTGTAGTAACTTGTAACATTTTGATCTTATATGTTCAATAACCCCGTAAAAATGACTTGTAGGTATAAAGCTCTGATTCTTCCTTGAGGTTTTTTCTTGGACAAATCTGGTTGCATTATTTTTCCCATCATTCACCTTTGTAGCCAATGCCTTGAAGATCCCCTTTAATCTTATTGATTTCCAGCAATTGTTCTAATTTTTTTGTTCCTCCATTTAGCATTCTTATTCCTTTTTCTGTACTGACCAACTTTAATTTTCTTTCAACAAGCGCATCTAATGTGGAAAATAACTTCTTCTCTAAATCTTGAATGATGTTCTTCATGAAGAGGTTTTCCTTTTTTAGCTTTGCATTTTTCTTGCATGTTTGCACACCTATTTTGCATACATTAATTCATAGGCTTCATAGATATCCTCCTTTTGGTCATCTAAACCACTGTCATCACTGTTATAATCTAAGATTGAGCTTTGAGCTGATTCGTCCGCGTTTTCCAAAATTTTTTTTGATTTACTCACGTTTTCATCATCGGTTACTTCCTTTTTGGTTACTGTTAAGCAAACAACTAGACATCTGTTGTGTAAGGTAGCTAACGCAACACTATTCACAACTTCTTCACTTGCATATTGACTTTCGGATTCATTCTCACTCCAAATGCTCGTATATGATTTCCCTTTTCTCTTCTTTAAGGTGCTAGCACATTCCGCTTCCACATGTCTGAAGCCTTGACACTTATGACATTAAATTTTCTTCGCTTTTCTTTCTCCCTTTTGAGTTTTTCCTTGTTGTTTGAAATTACTATTTGATGAGCTGCCACTATTTTGCCTAAAATCGAATCTATCCTTCTTCACTTTCTTTAACCACTTACTGAAATATCTTGTTAATAAATCCATATCCTCATTCTCATCGGGTTCATTTTTGAAGTCATTCACAGCTTTACAAATCTCAGCTTGCAATGCCAATCCTGCGTTCCTCTCTTGTTGCCCCTTAACAAATTTATCTCAAAATTGTTAAGAATTCCAATTACCTTATCCAATGACAATTCATTGATATCACCAGCTTTCTCGATTGTTGCAATTTTTGGTATGAACCCCGAAGATAACAATCTCAATGTCTTCTTAACTAGTTTCAATTTAGAGTACTTCTTCTCGAGTTGATGTGCTTGGTTTGCTATGTCACGCAATCTCTTATGAAAGTCTTTAATAGTTTCACTTTCTTCCATCCTCAACTCTTCAAATGCCACAGCTAACATCTGAAGTTTCAAAGCTATCACAGATTTCGATCACGCTTCTTTTGTTGATTCACAGGCTGATATCATAGCAAAGCAACCTTCATCAATTGCACTGAAGATAATGTGTAAGGCTTTAGAATTTCCAAGCGCTCTCTCTTCTTTAGATCTTGTTCACTTAGATGCATCTTTAAGTACTACTTCTCCCTTTTCATTTGTTGGACCCCGAACTTTTGGTGAAATTAGAAATATTAAAATGAAATTAACTGAGAAAGAAATTGGTGAGACAATTTATGAATTTAAGGAAATTTGATGAAATTAAGAAAAATTTATGAGAAATGAATTGTTTAATTTTGAGGACTTTG
>JANZXV010000004.1:15115190-15132188 GCA_027576455.1 Erythroxylum roigii | reverse complement strand
TTTATTCTTTAATTTGGGAGATCTTTTAAGTGAGATGATTGCATTACTTAATTCCTAAATTGGTGGTATAATAAATAATAAGAATAAACTGATAAATATACAGAGAAAATTAATAATATTATTTAGAGAAAATTAATAACACCGAGAATTTTAAAACAGATGTATATAAATTCTAAAAATGTTGTACACTTGATTTTCTTGACTAGCAATGAATAATATTTTTAACCAATTAAAAAATTAAAATTATTCATTCAATTTAATTGAAAAATTTTAAATTAACTTTTTTTTGGTTATGTTTATTTTAATAAATTTTTTAATAGAAATAAGAATAAATCAATTCATTTTTATTTAATATTTTTAATTAAATTTTAATTTTGTATGAAAAATATTTTTCAGTTTTATTTTAAATTCTATAGTTTTATTCAATCTTTACTATATATTAAGTTTATAGCTATTTAATATCTATTGAACTTTTAAATTTTAAATCTCTTATCTTAACGATTTAATTTTCGATTAGATTTCAAAACATTTTAAATTATTGAATCATGTTAGAAATACTGGTATTTATTGATTGACAAACTCTTTTATTTATATATATTTTCATATCAATTAAAGAGTTTTTGTCACTATAATTAATCTTAAGGGAATTATTTGATTATTATGTGAATTATTATGTCTTACATTTAATTTGTATTTATAAGAGCAAAAATTGTCGTATTTTAATTTAACCGTAAAATTAACTTTTTTGAACAATTGATGCTACTTTTTTGTAATTTTTATTGTAGGGTACTCGAAAAAGTTAAACTTTAAAAAAATTGAGATAGCAGTCTAAAACGTAAGCAGAAGAAGAAGATGCAACAAAATAGCGGACCAAAATGACAACGTGTAGAAAAGAAATGAAGGAACAACAAAGAAACAGGACCAGAGGTCGGCGACCGAGAGGTGTTGCAGATTTGGCCTGAGTTTTTGTTTTAATCAACTGTTAGCGTGAGCTTGGGATTGGCAAGATCTGAGATCTGAGATTTGAGAAGTTTGCAAGATCTAGATCTGAGAAGACCATTAAGAACTTGAGGTCAACTTCAGAACGGATTCAGCAATTTTGGCCAACTCGTGCTCTCTCTTTCTCCCAATCGCTCGCTCGCTGTCTGTCTCTGATTCAATTTCCTCTGTCCCAAAATGAACGACGCAGCTGTGTCAACACAGATCCAGCCGCCGGCAGACATAGGGATGGACGACGCAACAAAAAAAGTAAAAAATAAAGATACAGATTCATTAGATAACGATGATATCATGAAGGAGGCGGCTGTTGTCTCCCCTGTTATTTCTTTCCGAGACAAGCTTTTGGGTGAGGGCTCGAATCATTCTGCTGCACTCCCCATAAAGAGGGAGGATGAGATTTCTATTGGCGAGGACGATTACATAGCCACAGTCGAGAATGGGGTTCCATCTATTACCTTCTCGGACCGGATCAATGGTCTCCTTGATAAGCGAATGGAATTATGTGTGCTCATCAAACTCTTGGGTAGACGGATCACATACAATGTTTTATCGAATAAGCTGATTGGATTATGGAGGACTAAGCGGCCTTTTCATCTGTCCACTCTCGAGAATGACTATTATCTGGCGAAATTCCAATCGCAGGAGGACTATGTTAAGGTTCTGTCCGAAGGCCCGTGGTTAGTTTTCGGACAATGCCTGACGGTCCAGCCGTGGACCCCCACCTTCGATACAATTGAGCCATATTCGATGGATGTTTCAACATGGATTCGACTCCCGGGATTGCCGTCACGACTGTATGTTCACGATGCTCTTACGGCGATCGGCAAACAAGTTGGGAAGGTTATTAGAGTGGATTTTAATGCGGCAGTGGCCACCAAAATGCGGTTTGCTCGTATTGTGGTCTGTGTCGACTTACGGAAAGCGTTACCATCCAAAATCAAAATCAATGGCCGATTTCAACGAATTGAATACGAGTCGCTACCATTTTTATGTTTTAAATGCGGTAAGTATGGTCATTTTAAAGATCATTGTCCGCGTAACACTGTTGGTGTTGTGCAGGGAGCCGCGCAGGTGGATAAAGGCAAGAGTCCGATACCGGAGACTCAGGCGACACTGGAGGAGCTGGTACAACGGGTCGAGACGGAGGAATACGGGTCGTGGATGGTGGTCAAGCGTAAACCCCGGGTGATTACCAAGAAAGGACACAATCAGGAAAGTGCTGCTACAGGGGCGCAATTTAAAGGTTCCAGATTTGATCTCCTGGCTGGTCAAGATGAGAATGAGTTGGCAATGGATAAGTTAGGCAAGGATTCTGCTCCCAGTGATTCTTCTCCACAGGCTACTCGTGTTAATAATATATGGAAGGAACAGACCGGGTCCTCGAGCAATCCTAAAGGCAAACAGATTGCAAACGAGCCGGTCTCGGCGGCCCAAAAGCAAGCCAATACTGTTGGCAGTATCAGGAAAGGTCCGACAGTTACAACTTTTAAGAAGGTGGCCAACGGAGTGGCCCAGAAAACAAACGCGAAGCAGCCCAGCCTAGTGGGCACGGTCTCTGAGCCCGAGATGCCTATGGAAATGGAGGCACAGGTCCATGATACTCCTGTCTTTGTCTCCAATCCGAAACCTAAAGCTCAAAGTGGGGCGATCGATGGCGAACGGTTCAGGGAAATTATTTCACAAACTCAATTTCAAGTTCGCAAGATGGGGTCGTCTTTGGATCCGAGGCAAAACTCGGTTGTTAGAATGGAAGACAACTATGCTCCTAACGTGGTGCCACTCCCTCATTCTACCCGAAGTGGCCTAAAAAGGCCAAATCGACGATTACTGTCTCGCCGATCAACTCCCAAGTTGTGAAGCGCGGTCGGCCAAAGTCTATCCACCCAGTTCCTCCAGTGACAAAGGTCGTGGAAGCAGCTGAGTCGTCTGTAGTTTCCGCGTGTGTCTCAGAGGCAGTTGCAGCTATGGTTCGCACTGTAGATAATCTGCAAATTGAGATGTCGACGACTTCGGGTTCGGGTTATGCTACGGTGCAACATGGGGTTTTGCTTACAAAACCGACCTGATCACAGTGCCCTGCACAGGTGTTTTGCTCCTTTTCTTATCTTTTTTATAATGTTTTATATGGACTTTACGACTTTTGTTTGGAATTGTCAAGGATGTGGCAAATCAAAATTTCACCGTTTTCTTTCTGAGTATAGGAGAGAGCATCATATGAACCTTGTTGCACTTCTGGAAACAAGGATCAGTGGTAAGATTGCAGACTCGGTTGTTGCGAAATTGGGCTATCCATATTCGCATCGGGTTGAAGCTAACGGGTTTGCAGGAGGAATATGACTTCTTTGGGATGATTATGTTTCTGTCGATATCATTTTTAATCATTCTCAATTTATCCATACTCGTGTCAAACAAGTTCATGCTTCTTCTTTTTGCTTTATTACGTTTGTTTATGGTAGTCCGCAGATTCAGGGTTGTACGAAGCTTTGGGAAAATCTGAGTTTGGTGGCTGAATTAGTTCAGGGACCTTGGATGCTTACTGGAGACTTCAATTCTATTCTTTTCGCGGATGAGAGGGAAGGGGGGCCAATAGGATTCCGAGAGGGTGTCGTATGTTTCAAGAGTTTATGTTTGAGACGGGTCTTCAGGATATTGGGTTTAATGGGTCGAAATTCACCTGGTGTCGGGGTTCCCTTTTCCAAAGATTGGACAGAGCTGTGGTTAATGGTGACTGGGAGATTTCTTTTCCAAATACGAGCGTTACTCACCTTGAGCGGCTCAAGTTTGACCACCGTCCTCTTCTTATTTCTTTTGGCGGGCCGACCTCCCGTCCTAGTGATCGTCCTTTCCGATTCTTCTATGGGTGGCTCGAACATGACTCTTCTGTTGGTCTTGTTCAGGATAAGTGGAATGACAAGCTCCCGATTGCTCATACTGTCCATCAATTTACGGAGGCTGTTAAAGCTTGGAATAAGGCTGTGTTTGGGAGTCTTGTTGCGCAGAAACGAAAAATCATTGGGCAGATTAGTGGGGTGCAGAAGGCTTTAGACAGACATAGCAACCCGAGACTTGTTCAGCTGGAGATTGAACTTCAAGCGGAGTTGGAAGAGATCTTACATAATGAAGAGATCCTTTGGCGCCAGAAATCTCGATGTGAGTGGCTTGCAGAGGGGGATAGGAATACGAAGTATTATCATAGTCGAGCTATGGCTCTGCGTAGGCGCAATAAGATTAGCGCGCTTAGACATCAGGACAACAGTTGGGGCTATGATGATGCGCTGCTGAAACAAGCGACTATTGACTTCTTCCGCAATCTGTATACCGTGGAAGGTCAGCCTCCAGGTCCGTTTCCTAATAGGAAGTATTTTCTAAGTATCAGTAGGTCGAATTTTGAGGGGCTTCAATGGCAGGTTACAGATGACGAGATTAAGTCGGCTCTCATGGATATGTATCCGCTTAAAGCGCCGGGGGTGGATGGGATCAATGCCCAATTCTATCAACGACATTGGCAGATTGTGGGCCCTTCTATTTGCTCTATGGTGCATGGGGTGTTTAGTGGTCAGAATCTTGATCCTGTGCTTAATCGTACTCTTCTAATTCTTATTCCGAAGACCCATGGGCCGGAGCACTTGTCCCAATTTCGTCCGATCAGTCTTTGCTTAGTGCTGTATAAACTTGTGACTAAGACTATTGCGAAGAGGTTGAAGAGTCTCATGCCTGATCTCATTGCCCCCAATCAAGTCAGTTTCATGGCCGGGAGAAGTATTCATGATAACATCATCGTAGCTCAAGAGGTTATTCATTCTATGCAAGGCTTCTAGGGTCGATCGGGGTGGATGGCCATCAAGGTCGATCTTGAGAAGGCTTATGATAGAGTCCGATGGGATTTCTTGCAGGATACTCTTACTGATGTCGGGCTTTCTTCTACCCTTATCAGCCTCATTATGACCTGTGTCTCGACTTCTTCTATGCAAGTATTATGGAACAGGGGGGGGGGGGGGTGACGGATGAATTCAAGCCTACTCGTGGACTCAAACAAGGGTGTCCGCTTTGTCCTTACCTATTTGTTTATGGGGATGGAACGGTTGGGACATTTGATCAACAATGCTGTTGCGCACAATTGTTGGAAGCCTATCCGACTTGCACGGGGTGGTCCTTCTATCTCTCATCTCTTCTTTGCAGACGATCTTGTCTTATTCTGCAAGGCGGATATGGCTCAAGTTAAGGTGTTGCAAGATATCTTGGTTAAGTTCAGTTTTTTCTCTGGCCACAAGATTAATGCTCGCAAGACTCAGATATTTTTCTCCAAGAATACTCCAGATTCCACTGCCACCGATATCCAACGTTGTTTGGGGTTCGATAGAGTTGAGGATTTGGGGAAGTACCTTGGTGTTCCGCTTTTCCATCGACGGGTCACTACGAGTACTTATCAATTTTTGATCGATAAGGTGAAGGATCGCTTGAACGGATGGAATGCTCGGTGTCTCTCTTCGGCTGGCCGTGTCACTCTTGCCAAATCAGTCCTGATGGCAATTCCGAATTACTTTATGCAGACTGCTATGATTCCCATGGGAGTTTGGAAGGAGATCGAGAAACATGTTCGTCACTTTATCTGGGGTTCCACGGAGACTTCGAGGAAAACGACCCTTGTTAAATGGGATGATATTTGTCAGCCCTTTATCAATGGCGGATTGGGGTTGCGCAAATTGCACCGACAAAATAAATGTTTTATATTGAAACTTGGTTTTCAGATCCTTACTAATCCTAATGCGTTTTGGGTGCAGGTTCTCTGCAGTAAGTATAGGGTTGGTGCTGGCATTCCGGAAACCATTACTCGACATAATTGTTCTTTTGCTTGGACTTCTCTTACGAAGGTTTGGGAAGAATTAAAAGAGAGTGTTTGCTGGAAAGTTGGGAATGGCCAGACTATTCAATTTTGGCATGATTGTTGGGTCCCACAGCTCGGTCCTTTAATTAATTATTGCACTAACCCGAATGTTATCGATCCTGCGGCATGTCTTTGTGCTATGGTTGATGAGTATGGCAGGTGGGATTGGTCTCAATTCCGCAGCTATGTGGACGAGACGGTGGCCATGCACATCACTGCCATTAAACCGCCTGCTCCTCATCATAATGCAGATGGATACATATGGCGTTGGTCAAAGAAGTGTGCCTTCAACATCGCTGATACTTTTGGTGCTTTATCGCAGGCCTCAAATAACCCGCCTGATGACAAATGGAACTGGGCATGGAGGTTCAAAGGACCCCAACAGATCCGTCACTTCATTTGGTTAGTGCTCAAGGAGAGGCTGTTTACCAATGGAGAATGGCAACGTAGGGGACTTACTGAGATTGACACTTGCAGCCTTTGTGGCTCTAGCAGGGAGAGTCTTATACATGTCATTCGGGATTGCCATTGGGCTCGTACAGTGTGGCTTCAAGTTCTCCCTCCATCTCTGGTTCACAGGTTCTTTATTAGTTCTATGAGTGAATGGATGATTGATAACCTTTGTAATGCTTTTAGAATTGATTCTGTGGATTTGGATTGGCCTACTTGTTTCGGTATTCTTTGTTGGAAAATTTGGAAAGCTCGCAATTCTTTTGTTTTTGAAGGTGTTAGTACAGGTCCGGAGGCTATCGTAATTCAGGGACAAGGGTGGGCTAAGCAAGTGAAAGCTTCGAGTATGAAACCGGGCCGTAGGGCTGCTGCTGGTCCGATGCAGGTCTGCTGGCAGCCTCCAGCGTCGGGATGGACCAAGCTGAATGTGGATGGAGCCGTTGATCCTTTGACTGGGGCTGCTACTGCGGGTGGTGTCTTATGTAGCACCAATGGTTCGTGGCTGGCCGGTTTTGCTCACAATCTTGGAATCTGTTTGGTTACAAATGCAGAACTATGGGGGCTGCTCGATGGATTGCAACTCGCTTGGAGTATGGGCATCACCAAGGTCGAGGTTGAGGGTGATAACATGTCGGTAATTCAATGGTTCAATAACCATATTCAGGAGAGTACGGACAATGCCCTCCTCTGCAGCATTCGGGAGCTGATGTCACGCAGTTGGCAAGTCACGATTCATCACGTTTTTAGGCAGGGAAACGCTACAGTTGATGCTATGGCTCGGCTCATACCTGAGGTGTCTTTGGGTATGGTAGTTTTTCAACAACCCCCGAATGTTATACTGCCCATTCTCAGTGATGATCGCATGGGTGTTAGTCGCACTCGGCCCATTAATTATGTTTATTAGCTCTAGGTAGTTGTTAGCTCTTTTATTTACCAAAAAAAAGTACTCATCCACGTAATTAGGTGGAAGTAAAGGCAAAGGAGAAGGGGAACTCCTTTGTCAGATATGATATTTGGAGGTTCCTACATGTAGTAGGAGTTTTACAACTACGAAAACAAAAGATGTGACTAATAGGCTCTCTAGATGTAGATAAGGAGTATCACTGACTCTTAACGATAGGAATAAGAGGCAGGAGAAACAGGAAGATAATAGAAGGAGACCTATAAAGGCTATAAGATCGAAGGGTACCAATATTTATAAAGGATCAAAGAGCGATCTACAAGGAAAGTCACCTCAATAAATTTTAAAATAACTAATGCCCTTAACTCCAATCCACCGTCAATCGAAAAATTCTACTTCATTAATAAAACATTTTAATTTAAAATGTCAAAAACTATGCAAAGCTATCTAAGAAGTCAAAATGGGATTAATTTAAGACGAAATGATTAAAATAAATAAACTTAGAAAACAAAGAGTTTACTTGAACCTTTAATTATTACAAGACAATTGCTATATCTGTTCAATTTGATAGAAAAATCCTCAATTTTATCATTGTGCCAAAGTTAAAGATTTCAATTTATAGCATGAGTGAACAAATTTAGACAAAATTTAAGTATGAGAATACTTCAAATATGCTTATAATTGCATTAAACAACATCAAATTTACAAAAGTTATATAGATAATTTCAAATAATTAAAAAATCCCAAAAATTAATCATAAAAGTGCCAAAATATCAAATTTAATCAAAGTTAAAGATTAACAGATGCAATTGGCAGTTAAAAGCTTAATTAAACTTTCAATTTCACCAAAGAATATCAATTTGAATAATTCAATGAAAAATTTCAAGGAATCAAGAAATCTTCAATTTCAAACTCTACATTAATGGGATTTCCAATTTAATACAATCTATATTGATTTTCATGAAATGGAATGCATAACTAGTTTATAGATAATGAAAACAATGGAAATTAATTATTTAAGAAAAGCTTATAATTCTATAATTCATAAAAGGGTTAGAGTTTTAACCTATAATGAATTGGATGCAATGCAGATAGGTGTTAATGGAATATGGTTCTAAAGGTGTAAAAGAGTCCATTGATTCTTTATATGCCGACTAACACTTGCTAGAGACGGTAAATGTTAAAGAAGGAAAAAAGGTTATGAAATAGAGGTCCAACAACACATACTAACCCATAGTTAAATTTTAAAAAGTTGAATGAATATAAAGGTGATAGTAGTAGGTCAAAAAGGAGAGATTAGAGTGATGGAAAATGGTATAATGAATCATGGTGATTTTCAAACCCATAAATGAAGGTTTTTTCTTATAGGTTTTTTGTGAGATAGACGAGGGGAGGGGAAAAAAGTGTTTAAATATGACTATATTGGTCAAACCTTTAATTGCATTGGTCGACCAATGTAATGTGTAGGTAGACTGATGTAATTGACTAAACATCAGAAAGAGTAGAAATGGAATAGGTAGACTGATGTAATTTTAGTCAACTAGTGTGACCTAAAATCATAAATTCTGATTTAAAAAGCATCCAAACTAATATTAAAATACTAAAACATTTAATAGATCAAAGAAATATCAATCAAATTTAGTTACCTAAGCTAAATAATTAGTGCACAATAATTACTAGCCACCACATATTCAATCTTCGAGATTAAAAATACAATCAAATTTTATTTCTTACTAAATTGTGAAACTAATGAATTGCTTTTGAATTGACAAGTATTATATGTGATCTTTCTATCTAAAAGACTACTAATATAAGTCATATCTAAATAGTCAACCAAATCAAAGAATGTACGATCAAGAAACCAAATTCCTAATGACATGGTACCACCCAAATATCTAATAAGCACTTAATGGCTAAAAGATAAGACTCTTTAGGACTTGATTGAAATCTAAGACATACATATACACTAAACATAATATCGAGCCTACTTGTGATGTGATAAACTAAATTGCTAATCATACATTAGTAGAACTTTAATAAATTGGCTTTCCCTCTTCATCCTTGTTGAACTTACTTATGATACTTATGGGTGTTCCCAATGGCTTGGCTTGATCCTTCCTAAAATGTTTGATAGCTTTTTTTTGGTGTACTTGTCTTAATTGATGAAGAGGCCCTTCTTCATTTATTTGATTTAAAATGCAAGAAAGAAGTCAGGATTTTCATTGTGTTCATCTCAATTTTCCTACTCATACACTTGAAATCCCTTGTATAAGCTTTCATATGCTGTACAAAAAGTAACATGAATTTGAAAATTTTCAATGTCATTATCACATGTTGGTTTCTATTACTAAATATTTCCCTTTCTCACAACCTAAAGCAAGTGTACATTCCATTGATAAGCAATAGAGTAATGAATAGAGGATCGATCCATGAAGAAGTTAGAATAGTTTAAAATACTCTTCTATTACTAAATAGTTAAAGAAGTAAAAGTAGATAGATAGATTACTTAAATTAAATAAATAAAATCTAAATTAAGAATTAGAATAAAAAGAAAAATTAAGAAAAATAGTCAGTTATGCAATTTTAGAAAATGTTTAGAAAAGGATTCCCCTTAGCATCATCTTTGCAATCATGATTAAATAAACTTAGGAAGTATTTATAATTTGGACTAGCTGAAATTTCTAGGTTATGAAATTACTCTCTTTTGAGACATAATTACTTATTATCAAGTTGACTAATTGATAACTCTATCCAATTAAAACTCTAAAAAATGCATTAGGTTATATGAATTTTCATAAAGGTTTGACTTTAACACCTTATAATTTATGTAAGCCTAATATAGCTCCTCATACTATTAAGTCAAGAAGACTTCACTTATATTAATTTTAGTGATAATAATCTTAGAAATGTATGAATTGTTTTGATAAGTTTGTTAAGTGTATAGAAAAATATAAGTAACCCTTAGTCATCCCAAACGATACGTCAGCAACAGACGATAGACGTCATCACAGACGAAGGGAAACGACAGACGAAGCACAAACAATAAACGAAGCACAAATAACAGATGAAGCACAAATGACAGACGAAGCGCAAACAACAGACAAAGTGCAAATAACAGATGAAGCACATATAATAGACGAAGATGCAATATTAGACGATACAAAAAGGAAGATACTCTAGAACGTCAAACAGTTAGTTAGTTGGAGTTAGTTACAGAACTCAACTAAATAAAGGTTTCTAGAAAGATTCAAGAAGCAGTTTTTAAGAAGACAGTTGGAGACTTTGGCTATAAATACTAGTCCTAGTTGAAGACTAAAATAACGTTCTTACAAGAGAGAAAATTCTGATTGTACAATACTTAGAAAAATTTTGTGTTCAAAGTACGAAATAAGAGAGCGAATATTATATAACGTAAAGCTCAAAATATCTTTCTTAGTGAGAGAAAGAAAAGACTATAGCCTGGAGAGACTAAGTAGCAAAAAGAATACTTTATGAAAGAGACCTGAAGAGGCTTTGGAAGCGTAGAAAGAAAACTTGTAAAGTTGAAGAGTATAGTGAAATTCATAAAAACTCGGAGGACTGGACGTAGCCTAAGGTTTGGGATGAACCAGTATAAAATCGCAGCATCTATTCCCTAACTGTTATACTTTAGTTTTCTTGTTCTTAGATAAGTAGATAAAATTACTTGTGATTTTAATACTTATCAACTTTAGTAAAGTATCTTTGGTATTCATCTGATAGTTGTAAAGATATTCAAGAAATCTCAAAAGATTAATATTTTTTTAAAAGATTACACAATTCAAGCCCCGTTATTGTGTATTTTATATACTTTACGTGATTCCTATATTAACAAGTGATTTACTTCAGTTGGTATCAGAGCTCGATTTCCAAGAACCACCTTTACAAAGTGAGGACAAAGATCCAGGGCTGAATCACATGTTTTTATAGCTAAAGGTGCCTCGATCATAAGACCTCCTGCGTTCAGTGGTGAAGATTATCATTATTGGAAGGACAAGATGCAGCTCTTTATAGAATCCACACATATTGATCTTTAGGCTATCGTCAAGAATGGACCATACACGCCAATAGACGATGAAGGCAATATCATTTCTCGTAATCGATGGTCGGCTGATCAGAAAGCTCGCTTTTAGTTAAATTCAAAGGCCAAGTTCTTTCTGAGATGTGCCCTAAGAAGAAGTAAATAGGATAAGGTCCATGGATGCGAGACTGTAAAGGAAATGTGAGACACATTATTCATCGCACATGAAGGTACAAATCAAGTGAAGGAGTCCAAGATCAGTATTCTTGTACGTCAATATGAGCTGTTCAAGATGAAAGAGGATGAGTCTATTGATTAGATGTTTGGACGATTTCAAACTATCATTAATGGACTTAAAGCTCTAGGAGGAGCTACGATAATCAAGATCATATTAGAAAGATTCTCAGGAGTCTTCCTAAAAGATGGAGACCCAAAGTTACAGTAAGACAAGGACTTAAGCAAGTTGTAGCTAGATGAATTGCTTGGTTCGTTGAAGATATATGAAGTAGAGCTTGATGTAGAAGATAAACCTAGAAGAGACAAATCTATAGCATTAAAGGCTGGTCAGAAGAATCAAAAGAATCAGAGAAATAGAGTTACATCTTCAAAAGCATTAAAGATTGAAGAAATTAAGAATGATGATGCCAGTGAATCTGATTAAGATTCAAGTGAAGATGATGATGAACTATCC
Organism: Erythroxylum roigii; assembly: GCA_027576455.1. Taxonomy (NCBI): domain Eukaryota; kingdom Viridiplantae; phylum Streptophyta; class Magnoliopsida; order Malpighiales; family Erythroxylaceae; genus Erythroxylum; species Erythroxylum roigii. The sequence goes on along the minus strand of JANZXV010000004.1, from coordinate 15,120,223 downwards.
TTCATTTAAAGAAAGATTAGGAGGATGTGGAAAAAGAAAGCAAAGGGAAATAAAATTTTTTCTTTCAAGAAAAATAGCAAAGACGAAGTCAAGAATGAGAAATTTTCTATCGTCTGCTATGAGTGCAACAAACCAGGACACTACAAGTATGAATGTCCGTTGCTAAAAAAAAACAAAAGAAAAGTAAAGAAAACAAAAAGAGCATGATGACAACTTGGGAAGATTTGGATTCGTCAGAATCTGATTCCGATTCAGAAGCATTAGTACAAGCAAATATATGCTTAGTAGCTGAAAAGGAATGTGATGATAAGGTAACTTTGAATTTTAATGAACTTCAAGCGGCATATTTAGAATTATTAGATGATTCACATGCTATATTAAAGCAATATAAGGCTTTAAAAAGGAAATTTGCTAAAAACTTGAAGAATACGGAAGTGTTGGAAAAAGAAAACGTCTACTTTAAGAAATAAGTAGATGATATGAAAAAGAAAGTAACTATAGATAGATCTGAAGAAATTAGTCAATTGAAACAAAGGATTAATAGTCTTTTAGGAGATTTATCAACATTTACTGAAAGTATAAAAAAGATGAACGATATGATTAGAAAATAGAACCCAAATGGTAAGAGTGGTTTAGGGTTCACTAATAGCAATGTTCGTTATAATAAGTGTTTTGTTCCAAATAGAAAGGAAAAGAAACAACTTTCTTATTATTATTTAAGGAATAACTGTAAGACTAACCCCAAAGGACCCAAGAAAATATGGGTACCTAAGAAAGACATAATATATACAGCAGATCTCCTTTCTTGGAAAACGAAACTAGCACCAATGGTACTTGGACAGTGGATGCTGGCGACACATAACGGGAAGAAGGTCTATGCTCCTAGACCTCCAAAATAAGCAAGGAGGATCAGTAACTTTTGGAGACAACTAGCAGGGCAAGATAGTTGGAATTGGCAAAGTTGGTAAAGATTCATTTGCGACTATTGATAATGTTCTGCTAGTTGAAGGTTTAAAGCATAATCTGATTACTGTAAGTCAATTATGTGATTCTGGATTTGAAGTATCCTTTAATCAAAATTCTTGTGTATTTAAAAACAAGGACAATTCCATATTCTTTTCTGTTAAGAGAAGAAACAATCTCTATAAGATTAACTTAGAAGATTTGAAAAGTCAAAATATTTCATGTTTTATATCAATAGATGAGGAAAAACTGATTTGGCATAAAAAGCTAGGTCATATTAGTTTTAAACATATTTCCAAGTTGGTTAGACATGATTTGGTAAGAGGATTACCAAAATAAGTTTTAACAATGATTTCTTTTGTGAGAGATCTCAAAAAGAAAAACAAGTTAAAACATCTTTTTCTTCTAAAAATGTTGTAACTTCATCTAGACCTCTCAAGTTGTTACATATAGATTTGTTTGGTCCAACCAGAACATTAAGTCTTGGTGGAAAGAAGTATGATCTCGTAATTGTTGATGCCTTGACTAGATTTTGTTGGATATTGTTTTTATCACATAAAGATGAATCTCTTAAATGCTTTAAAGTTCTATCCAAAAAGTTACAAAATGAAAAATGAATTTCTATTGCTGGAATTAGGAGTGATCATGGTGGAGAATTTGCAAAATGAAAAATTCAGAATGTTCTGTGAAGAGAATGGAATTTTCCAAAATTTCTCTACTCCTAGAACTCCACAACAGAATGGAGTTGTAGAAAGAAAGAACATGACGATTTAGGAAATGGCAAGGACTATGCTACGTGAAATGAATATGCCTAAGTATTTTTGGGCAGAAGTTGTAAATACAGCTTGTTATATTCAAAATAGAGTATTTTTGCGACCTATTTTAAATAAAACTCTATATGAGTTATGGAAAGGGAGAAAGCTAAATATTTCTTCCTTCCATCCTTTTGGTTGCAAATGCACTATATTGGATTAAAAAAAATTGGATAAATTTGATTCTAAGACCAATTCAGGAATTTTTCTAGGATATTCGATGTCTTTTAAAGCTTATAGAGTTTATAATCTTGTTTCTAAATCTATTGAAGAATCTATAAAATAGAAAAGGTCAAACCTATGTTAACCCTTATGCATCCTTCAATTCTTTTATCTAAGGATGAAGCAGGTAAGAAGGTTGATCAAACTCTTTTTAGAGGAATTATTGGTTCTTTACTTTACCTAACTGCAAGCAGACCTGATATATTATTTACTGTTTGTTTGTGTGCAAGATTTCAAGCAGATCCTAAAAAATCTCATTATATTGCTATTAAAAGAATATTGAGATACTTGGCAGGTTCTACTGATCTTTGTTTAATGTATAAGAAAGGTAAATATTTCAGATTAATTGGCTACTGTGATGTTGATTATGCTGGAGATAGGATTTATAAGAAGAGTACAAGTGGAGGTTGTCACTTTCTTGGTCATAATATAATTTCTTGGTCAAGCAAGAGGCAAAGTTCAATTTCTCTATCTACTGCAGAAGCTGAATATATGTCAACTGCAAGTTGTTGTTTACAGATGTCATGGATTAAGTATCAGTTAGAAGATTACTTCATACAAGAAGATCAAATTCTAATCTTCTGTGGCAACACAAGTGCTATCAATCTATCAAAGAATCCAATACAATACTCTAAGGCAAAGCATATTGAAGTTAGACATCATTTTATACGAGACTATGTACAGAGAGGAATCATCAATCTACAATTTGTTGAGACGAATCATCAATGGACGAATATCTTCACTAAACCATTGTGTGAAGATAGATTCAAGAAAATCAGGTGGAACCTGAATATGGTAATGATGAATGACCATTCATCTGACACATCATGACCCTACTAGAAGAAGATAAAAAGTTGTAAGTTTTCAAGTAAATAGTAACGGTAAGTTATGAACGGTAACTTTTCAAAAGTAGGTATTTGATCACGGCTCTGTCGTTCGATTAGGAAATCGACCTTGGAAACCGGTCAAAATAAATTAATTCCAAGATTGCAGTAAGCTGAACCTTGAGTCGTCTCTCTCGATGGAACCACTGGAAATTGATCCTAAAACTAGCCTAAGTCGAATTATGCAATTAAAGAAATTAAAAAAGGGGGGTTTTGTTGATTGATTGAAATTAAAGAAAAGCAAAGTATAAAAGAATCTTTTTTTTAATTTTTGGGAAATTAAACAATTTGAAATAACTAAGATTGAAATCAAATTACTAAAGTTCTATTGAAAATGCGCTCAGGTTATCATTGTTCAAAATAATTTTTAGGGTTGGAATCCACTAAGTTTCGAAAGATCAACCTTAAAACTATTTAAGTCCAAGAATTCAATTAATCAACTCGATTAATTAAATCTTGTTAAAAACCTTAGTGTGAAAAATTGGATAAGTAATTGCAATTAGTCAACCGAATAAAAACACATCCAACTTAACCAAACACAACTAGGCAGATTAAGTAGGTTCATGCAAAATCCGAATGACATACATGAGACTTCATGTATTAAGCACTAAAATTCTACAAAAAACCATATCCAAATCTCAACACATTGATCAACACACAGAATAAACTATTACCCATGCTAATCTAGCTATACTGATGCATTCTCCAACTCGGAGCTATACAAAAATATAACTAAACTTTAGTCAATGGTGATTACCCCCTTTGAAGCTCTCGGAGAACTCAAACCGTAACTACATCTTTAAGAGATCGGAAACCTAGCCACACATCAAGTCGGAGAACTCCATCACTGCTGGAAAACCGATGCTGCTCATGACTCAGACGAAGAACGGGGAAAGAGATGGGCGACGAATGATGACGAAGATGAAGGAGACAAGCAACGGACATTGTCTGTTGGCTGTCGAATCTGCAAAAACAAACAAAGAAGACTATCAGAAAACGAAAAGACGAAGAACTCTGATTTCGGCCGACTCCCATTTAAACCTAATTTGGCAAAATATATAGAGGTTAGGTCGGGCCGGGCTACACAGTGAGACAAATTTTCCATTTCTTCTAAGTAGAGTTGCTTGTATAAGTAGTGTTTATAAGAGATATCCTGGCAGTCGCAAGTATTCCCTTTCTTCCATGTAGGGTAAGAACAAGTCGTATAGCTCCAACATGAAGATGTGTATGGTTTTGCTCCCTCCATAAGGCGATTAGCTCCTTAGGGATTTCAAGCTTTACGTACTGTTTTGCAGTTGTAGATCAGAGACCACACTATTCCAATTTAGAACTTTGAATGATTTCTTTCACACGAGGTCTAGATGTAGACGAAATATTACGAATACTTCTCGTCCAAGAACGATCATGAGAATATATACTGTACGGACTTAACAGTGGTAAAGAAAACTCACAAACACGATTTTCTATAGGCACATGTGTAATTTCTACTAAAATTTCGATTTTGTTTGATAAAACACGCTTAACACTAAAATGCAAACTAGACATAGACAAGGTTGACGATAAATGAGCTAGATCGGAAGAAATTGTTTCCATAATTCTTATGTTACTCTCTTCTTACTCACTTCTCTAAACTTGAATCAATGTTCCCCACCTGAAAAAGATGCGAAGGTGGTTTCCAAGCTAAACACAAAGCGTTTATGAATAACTCTTTGTAGCAAGAAGCTAACAAGACACAAGGTTTAAAAAACGACCAAGGGTGTCTGTTTGGCTTTGTCCTTCCCAAGAGAAAAGGTGGAAGGTTGAACTTTTGGTGGAGACTCTGGAGGTGTACGTATCTATACTGGTTTACTCCACTGTTATGTTGGCTCAAAAGGTTGATATGAGGTTGATGGCTCATGAACCTTTGAAGACTCAAAAACTCTCTTCTTACTCACTTCTCTTAACCTGAATCAATGTTCCCAACCTGACAAAGATGCGAAGGTGGTTTCCAAGCTAAACACAAACACAAAAACATGGCGAATCAATGTTAAGTCAATTATAATGCATATATTTTGGACTTAATGTTTATTAATTTTTGAAATTGGTATTTATAAATTGATGGAATTAATGGTTAAATGATCACAGGTGGTTGTCAATACCAAAAAGACGAAAA
>JANZXV010000004.1:15076699-15096099 GCA_027576455.1 Erythroxylum roigii | reverse complement strand
GTCTCCATCCCATTTATTGAATGCAGAAAAATAATGTGATATATTCGTAATTTAAACAAATTATTGGCTTTGGGTCTCCATCCCATTTATTGAATGCAGAATTTGATGTTGACGATTGGGTAACGCTACTGTGTCGATATGTGAATGTGAGCTCCAAGATTGTAAAATATGACCTACATTTTAATATATGCAAGAATCTTTTTAATTTAAATTGACATAACTGTATATATAAATATACACACACATAAATTAATTTGCATTAAACACAACTTCTGTGTATTAGATTAGGGAAAAAAAGTACTTCCATCTTTCCAAAATTATCAAAAAGATGTCTTTAAAGTATTTGCAGAGGACAAGGTAACATTAGTCAATTGCTTTCTATATGAGATTTTTAAGTTGTGTACTGATATTATCTTAAGAAAATATATATTGCAGCACTTTGAACTTATGGTTTTCAAGTAAGGATATTATGGTTTTCAAGTAAGGCTATTTTAAACATCCCTTCTATTATTATAATATAATTTTGAAAATCTTTTTTACTTTCTTTTTTACTAGAAGAAATATTTGATTGTTGTTTGTTAGGAAACGGATAGACTGTATAGACTAATTGAAGAAGACAGCCAAAAGTTGGCAGATAAGATCCTTAACTGGATACGGGCTGTTATCTTAGCTAAAAGAGTTGATCATCAGATACCTCCCCGTATCAAGGCCAAATGGCATCTATGATTTGTTGTAAACAAGGTTTAATGTGTGTAAACAGTTATGTTGTAAACCAAGGAACACTAAAGGTGGATAAGTTAGAATAGAGGCAGTGGCGAAATCAGGAATTTGTTTCAGGTGGGACAATGTATATATATATTGTTTCAGGGGGGGCAACGACATTCTTTTAAGTGGGGAAAGCAACCTATATATGCATACAACATATATATATTCTTTATAAAAAAAATTTTGAGGGTGGGCAAATGTGCTGTAGCTTCGCTACTGTACACAAGTATTCTGCTTCAGATATGTCATCCCTCCTTTTCTCAGACAAAAACTACAAGAAATAACACTCGTATTTAAGTTTTGAACTTTTGTGGACAAATTAAACAACTTTACACACAAAAAAATCCAAACATCCTAAAGTTTATAGTTGATTGAATATTCATGCATACACAAACAGAAAATTGAATTGCAATTTTTGCTCTAAAGGTGAGTCAAACTTAAAAGAGCTCCTCAAGACAATTGTATATAATAATTGATTGCAACCATATTCAGAATTGTCGAAGAAAAAGAAATGACTATTCAGAACAAGATAAGAATATGAACGCGTTTGACCTTGTAAACGCTGCTGACTACGAAAAGCAGAAGACTTTCAGACCATTCAAAGTCACGACTCCTGGGCAAACAGATCAACTTGTTCTGCATATGTTTCACGACTCCTGGGCCAACAGATCAACTTGTTCTGCACATGTTTCAACCAACCAAAACCTCAGATCTCTCTCTCCCTTAATCCAACTTCAAGTCACACAAAAGTTCTCATGATTACTCATCCTTGTTGATTGCTGTAGAGGATCAACCGCATTTCCGGCTCATTTCTTCACATTTCTCTTTTGTTGTTGCCCTTCAATTGTCACCGCCAATCAAGCCCATCAAGAACTGTAACTCGTCTCTCCCTATTTCTTTGTGGCTTTCTTTATTAAAGGTTTGAACTTTTTTTTGGTTTTTGGATCAAGGAATCGATCTCTTCGAGAAATTTTGACCTGGGTACGGGTCCGCCATGGCGGACTTGGTGAAACAAATCTTGGCAAAACCGATTCAATTAGCAGACCTGGTGATCAAAGTTGCTGATGAAGAAGAATTACAAAGGTAAAGAAGAAACACAAGAGTAACTGAAAGAATCACCAACCCAAAACTTCGGTGTTTAAGAGAGCGAGAGCGAGAGAGAGAGAGAGAGAGAGAGAGAGAAAACAAGAGTAACGAAAGAGAAGGGGGAAGAGTCGAGAAAATGAGACGTGAAAGAGTCAAGTGGAGCGAGGGCAAAATGGAGAGAAGGCCGAAAAAATATCGGCCGATTGGGTGAAACGCTCCTATTTGGAGCTGGTTCAAAATTAGCTGATTGGGTTGAATCAGCTAACCCAATCAACTATTTACCAAACAAGCTTATGGGATCTTTTTTAAAAGTCAACCAGTTGAAATGAGTTGACCAGTTAAAAAAGAGCTGATAAGCTCTTCACCAAACACCCCAAGGACGCTAGATTATTGTAGGCAAAAAGATGTTTGGTTGTCTCAAAACATAGATGAGCCTGAAGCCTCAACTCCAAGATTTAGTTGCTCCCAAGTTTCGCGCTGACCAAAGCACTCATCTGTTTTTTTTTTTTGGGTATAATTTAGTGGCATTATGGAACAACGATCCTTCTTATATCTTTGCTAAGTCTTTCATCAAAGTATCCGTCAATCAGTATTTCTAGAGCTACAATGGAAATTCAACCAAGAATGAAATAATGGTCTCATTAGGAAGTTGGGAGCTTTATAAACTAACATATCAAAGAAAACTAATGCAGTTTGGCATGAATTATGTAGCATTACGACCCAAAATATTTATTGAATCACGTTTCTGTTCTTCTAATTTCAACTCCTTCCTACCTTTGTCTCTTGGACATTAACATCTCATTGCTTCATAATTGTAATTCTTTCTAGAACATCGAGTTAAAACCAAGAAAAAGGTAATCAATGTAAATGAAGAGATAATGGGTTGCGTTGACAAATTCCAAGGTGGCGAAAGTGGGTTGGTCTCCAGTGATATTTAAAATAATCTAATCCAGCTTGGACTAAGCTGCTGCTTTTGGTTTTAAGAATCCGTACAAGTTGGATTAAATAAATAAACGTAAGTAAAAATCAAAACTCAAAACCACCCAGGCCGAGGGAAAAGAGCGAAGAAAGGTCAGCACGAATGGCAATGTTTCAACAGAAGCGGACACTTCTGACGGTTTAAAGTGGGCAGCCGCCATTAACAGTCACGCCGTTAGTGACTACGTCCCAGTGACATTTGCTATTTCAATAACTCAACTTTCTTGTTCCACGCAGCTTGGATCAATCCTATTGGACCAAAGGAACGTTTGCTTAAGTGGAAGAAGTACAAATGGCTCTTTCAAGTTTCAAAGCGTTGAATTGGTGACAGAGAGAGACATATGAAGCCGAGACGAAGCTGGGATAGATTTTTTTTTCCAAAACGTTTCCCCAGAGAGAGAGAGAGAGAGAGCGCAAGGTTAAACATTATCGGTTGTTTCAGTCAATGATTGATAAACCCATCTCTCGCTCTAAACACGCTTTTCTTTGTCTAAATTCTCTATGATACTCTCCATTGTTATCTCTCCCTCTCTCCCTCTGTGGTTGTAGGCAAAGGTCTGTTCTTTGCTCTTGGTCAAGGTTGAATTTTGTCGAAGAACTGTTCCCTGATATTTTTGTGGAGATAGATATGGCAGTAAGTTTTGCCTTTATTGTTGTTTCCTTTTTGTTTTGTCTTTTTCATTTTTCTCTACGTTTGACAAAACCTTAACCTTTGCTATCTTTTGTTGTTGAAGTAGTTGCAGAGATGCTATAATATGTATTTATAGGTTTCTGTTACTTGGAAGACTAAAGACATCTCATATAGCCTCTGTGATCATGTCAGTTTCTCTTGTCGTGTTTGGCAGTGCTCGGTACTCTTATACGTGATAATGTCAAGTATATCGTTGTTGGCTTGGATGGATTTGTGTCCTGTTTGTGGTTATGAATATTTTAGGGTTAGAATTGATTTTGAATTTCAAGCCTCTGCATTTGTAAATGAAGAAGCAAATCGTATTTCTCTGTTTCTCTTGATGTCTATGAAGAAAGAACGATGGTTTTGTTTTATATTTATTGGTTGATGGGTTTTCTGAGAAATAAATAAAATAAACAGCAGGGAAAGGAATCTCCCATTCCAGAACTAACCCAACAGTGGTAATAATTAGAGTTATTTTAGGTGTCTACATCTGGTTTAGAGAAAGGTGGAAGATGAACCAATTACCAAAATTTGGGAGGTGTTGCCAAGTCTTTTTAGTTTTGTTTATAACAAAAATATTATATTCGATGTTTGATAAACGGTGGTGCGTAACAGGTTCTGAGTGTTGTTTATGATCTTAATCCTAATATATTACTTGGGACTCTGTCTTCTGCATCCATTCTGTTATTTGCATATGGCGTTTGTTGTCTTCTTGATGAAATCTGTGCAGTCCACAGCATGAGACTTATGGTGGAAATTAATGAAAATAGGAGGCTTGCATAATTTTGAAGTCATGTTGAAACATAGTGGAATACGATATGGCTCTACTTAGACAATTAATTAGCCAAGTTTGTGAATGTGACTGTGGAAACTAAACTTCTGAGGTTCATATGTCCCATGTTTGTGAGAAACCTGTAGTTGCTTCGCATTCTAGGTTAGTATATCACATTTAAATCCTTGTAATCTAATCTTGACAATAGTAGTTCCCCCCTTTTGCATTGAGAGTCAAATTTTTTCTGGGCTTTCGATTTTTCTATTACTGTCATATCCATCATGAATCTTGTAATAAGTTTTTGTCTATCTTTTTAATGTTGATTATTGCATGTTCTTATTAATAAAATTATGAATTTTGAATAATCAGACTTGGTATACCTTTTTCTTTAGTGAATCAGTAATTCTCCGGAGCAAATGATTTTTATGTTCCTAACTAGCTGAGGAACACACATGGCTCTAGATTGTAAAATTTGCCAAGAACATATAAAAAAGTTGGGTTTTCTTTTTAGAAAGTCATTATTATTTTTCTTGCTTATTCTTTTTCAGTTATTGTTACCTTTGATGGTTGAGGAATTAAGGTGAAAGTGACTTGAGCATTATTCCTTCTCATATTTGTGGCCCTTATTTTTAAAGTAGCAAAATCTCATGGACGAAAGCACTTTTAACCTTCAACATTGAATCCTGTGGGAAAAACGCTTAACTAATTGCCTGTAAACTTCTACATTATGCATCTTAAATGGATTTCTAATAATGTTTGTTGAGTTGCTAATTAGGAGAAGAGAGTGTTACTTGGTTAGTCATGTTTTTTAATATGATCCTCAAGTTTGTTAAAATGTCAAAGCGGAGACTATTTAACACATTAATTTCTTTCTAAAAGAACAAAGAGAATATTTAAAGCTGTAACCAATATAGAAGCATCAAACTTCTCAATTACACTATTAAATTATGTGAAAGGGAGATTGAGAAGAAAGTGAAAAATGATGCATTTATCTTAGAGAACCAATTTGGTTTTATACTATAAAGATTTACGATAGAAGTCATACATCTCCTTAGCTAAAAATGAAATATTATAGGGATAGATAGAGGAACTTGCACATGGTTTTTATTGATTTAGAGAAGGCTTGTAACATGATTTCGAAGGATGTCAAGTGAAGGTGTTTATAAGTTAAGAAAGTAGCCTATATTTGAGTTATTAGGGATATGTATGAAGGTGTTAAGACTAGAATAAGGATGACAGGAGGAGACACGTAGCTTTTTTTTATCGATATCAGGCTACACTAAGGATTTTTATTGAGCCATTTCCTATTTGCAGTAGTTACGGATGAGCTTACCAAGAATATCCAAGGGGATATGCTTTCATGTATGTTGTGTCATCATTTAATTGATGAAACAAAAGAGAGTATTAATGTCAAGCTAGAACTTTTGAGGGGTACATTAGAGTCAAAGGGTTTTAAATTGAGCAGGATTAAGACTGAGTGCTTAGAGTTTAAATTTTTAGATCGCGATGTTCTATCTAATATGTAGATCAAGATTGATATAGCAGTTATATCACAAAAATATTGTTTTAACTCTCTTGGATTTATCATCTAAAGTAGCGGTGATATAGATGACGACATAATTTATTGTATTAAATCAAGATGACGTAAATGGGGGGTGTTTCAAGAGTTTCATGTGATAAGAAGATACCACTTAAGCTAAAATATAAATTCTTTCGTTTATCAATTAAATCGGTCATATCCTATGAGATAAAATATTGGTCCATCAAACAAGGACGTAGTTATAAATTAGTAGTTGCAGAAATAAAGTTAACGTACCTAGTGCACAAGGGTCCTCGCTTTGCGGGGGCCTAAGGAGGGTCATGATATATGCAGCCTTTTGTTTGTATGTTTACAAAGAGACTATTTCCGTGACTTGAATATATGACCTTATGATCACAAAGGAACAACTTTACTGGTTGCTCTAAGGCTCATCTTAATTGAGGAAATGAAAGTGTTATGTTAAATGTGCAATCTTACAAGAAGAGATAAGGTCAAAGATGTAGTAAGAGACAAGTTGGAGGTGGACGATATTAATAGTAAATTAAGGGAGATTAGACTTAGGTGTTTCAGACATGTCAAGAGGAGATATTTTGATGTCATAATGAGAAAATACGAGAAGATTAGGTAGAGTACCCTACATAAAGAGGTCATTTTATTTTCGTGGGCATTTTTAGCCTTTTCTTTCGATTCTAGTTTTTTTAATTAGACTAAGTACTTTCGATTATAACATTTATTTCTTTAATTATTTTATTTATTTATTTCATTTTTAATTACTTTTTTATTTTTATTTTTATTTACTTTCTTTTATTTTTATTTTAATTGTGATTTTTATATATTTTAATTTTTTTCATTTATACAGTTATTTGTTTATGTATTTGGCTATTGTTTTCTTTTAATTGTATTTTTGAAACCTTTTTTTGTGGGTCATCGAAAAAACATCTTTAGTAACTAAAGGTAGGTAAGACTGCATACTTTTAGTTTTTTCAAACCTTGCATCTTAGATTCCTAATAAGATATCGTTGTTATTGTTATAGTTAAACAACTGGAATTCTTAGTAGCACCTAGGGCTGTCGGACCAGTTGACAGAATACTATATAGCCATGATGATCGTATCCTTTCTGTTATGCTGAACCCTTTTCTCTTCGCTTGCACAAACTTTTGCTACATGAACTTGAACTTTATCTAGTGATGATGCTTACTAAACTCTAGTATGTTAGTAGTGGTCTTTTCTGTCTTTTGTACACTTGCAGTTATATATTTGCATTGCTCGGGTCTCCAGTAATTTGTTTACAGAACTTGCACAATTTCATATATGATATCCATGTAGACTAATTATCGCCTAATTTATCAGGTCTCCAGTAATTTGTTTATAGAACTTGGACAACTTCATATATGATATCCATGTAGACTATCAGCCAAATTTATCCTGTAACATTTTGGAAATATTCTTTCCTCTATGTTAAGAAGGTTAATGATTTGCATGGTTTCCTATAGTTGTGCTGTGTCATTGAAGCCTGTCTAGATCTCACTGGGCCAGACATTGCAAATTATGTCAATATTTAAAAAGATATTGTATAAACTTTAAATGTTTGAATCATGACACGATTCCCAGTTCATTAGCCCATGTAATTCAATGGCTGTGACTGGAAACTATGTAGGTGTTTATGGACAATCTTGTAAAGATAATGATTTTTTTGTTATTGACACAGCAACGCTCACATGTTCCAAAGTTTGGGAATTGGGAAAGCGAAGAAAATGTTCCATATACAGCGTATTTTGATAAGGCTAGGAAGGGTCGAGTTGGGGGCAAGATGATAAATCCTAATGATCCAGAAGATAAACCTGACTTAGTTTCTGCTTACTCAGCCCCAACCCAAGCTTCTCCTGTGGTCAGAGATGAGCCAGAGGGACAAGCAGGGAATGGAGCTGCTAGACAACTGCATGATCGCCGGAGAAGCCGGGAAGACAGTGAGTTTAGCCAGTATGCTGAATCTCCAGCACGCCATGACAATATTCAACGCAGAGCTGGCAATGAGACCGTACCTCAACGATATAGTGGTCGTGGAGGAGGTCCGGGTGAAACCTATAGACGACCTGCAAGACAGGGTGCTGGGTCTGAGAACAGCATGGAGCGGTCACCGCTACATCCTCATGCCAGGATAGCAGCAAAAAGCAGTGGAGCTTCACCTGTCTGGGAAGGCAAAAACTACGATGGCAGCCATGGCACTCCTGGAAGATCCCGAATGAGACCAAGAGGTGATGAAAGTGTAAGTATTCTAGCTTCTTACAAAAGTTTAGTACGATGTTTTGTTTGATAGTGAATGTCGGGCTGCTGGAAGACTGCAGTGGTGTTGGATATACATGTGGTGCATCACATTTTCGTTGAGAATCGTAAATTGTTCACACTCTCTGTCTCTCATTTATGCTGTTTTCTTTGTGATAGCCTGATAAGACTGCTGCTGTTCCAAAATTTGGTGAGTGGGATGAAAGTAACCCTGCTTCAGCTGATGGTTATACTCACATTTTTAACAAAGTGCGAGAGGAAAGGCAAGCAGGGATGGCACCTGGAGTGCCCACTGAGTCATCTCATGCCAATATCCGCAAGCAACCTCCTACTGAAAGTTCCAAGGTTTGTTATAATCCTTTTGTGTGTCACCCGGTGTGTATGACCGTTTTATGATATGGGTTTTCTGGATCTAATTTTTGGTTTCTTTTGGTTTTCCTTTTAGAGTTGCTGCTTTCCATGGTGCAGAAGTTAAAAGTCTCTGGAGTTTCCCAAAAATGATGAGGAATCTGGTTCCTGTAAATATCATGGAGATTTCTTCTTCTTGCAGAGTATCTTAACTGGCAGTGTTCTACGTCTGGTATTTGTGCGGCTTTTGTAATGCTTAGTGATTTTGTTACAATATAGTCTTATATTCCCTTCTCTCAAATTATTTGAAATTATATTTAAAGCAAAAAGAAACACTTAGAAGCAGATTCTTTCCTTTTGATGTTTTATGTTGTACCTCCGACTTATGTTGTTGAATACAGGTCTACCAACTTGTACCTCTAAGAACTGTGTTATGTTTTTAATAGAAACAAGTCAAAGTGTTGCTTTTCGTTGGACTCTTATAATCGCATAGCATGTTTAGTGCTTGTTTCATCTAATTCTAGGTTGCTTGCGTGATCACCAATATTATGTATATCTTCAGTTAGTCTCATTATTGACTATTTTTGTACATGAGATATTACTCTACTGGTAATATCAACTAGGGAAATGGTGGTCACTGGCCATCTAAAGAGACTGCACAATCGCTCATGCATTTCTATATTAAATAATGAATTTATTTCTTTAAGCTCCACGAGATATCTAATCTATCTATACATTTGTATATTAAATTTTTTTTTTTGACATTAATTAATTTTATTTTTTAAAGCTCTATATGTACATACATAAGTACATATATTAATATACGTAGTTACTATTGACACATGACATTTCCATTGTTTGCCGTTAATCCTCCAACAGAGGAGGATCATTCATATATAAAAGGTTCGAATAATTTATATTTTTCCATTAAAAATTAATTGGTAAACATTAAAGAAAGGTATTTTATATAAAAATCTTTAATTCACTATTATCCAAGATTGATAAGTGACTTCCATTGTTTGTCGCATATTCATCCAATAAAAAAAGGTTAATTATATGCAAAAGATTTGACTCATTTGTATACAATTCTAATATTATGAATGCCATATCAGTATTGTATGTTGTTTGGTGATGATATTGTTTTAGTGGATGGGACAAGAGAGGAGATCAATGTGAAGTTAGAATGTTGGTGATAAGTGTGAATTGCATATTTTAGAGCTTAGTTTGATACGTATTTAATTGTTAATTCAATCGTTTAGTATGCGTTTATGTTAGAATTGTGTTAGTTTGCTAATTATTTATGTTTTAAGTGTTTTATGAGTTAGTATAAGTCCTTAAGCTTAATTATTATGTTTTTGAGGTAACTTGATTTGTTTGTTAGTATTTCAAGGTCAACATCGAAGAACAGAGAAGTTTCAGAGACATTCGGGTCGAAACAACGGCCCACAATCGTGGCATAACAGGCCAGGATCGTGACAGAAGCATTGGAGTTAGCCCACGATCGTGATCCATATGCCACGATCATGACAAAAGCCTAGGACATGGACCACGATCGTGGCAAGCAGCCATGATCATGACAAAAGCCCAGGACATGGACCACAATCGTGGCCTGCTTGCCACGATCGTGACAAAAGGCTCGAATGTGGCCCACGATCGTTGCCCTACATGTCACAATCGTGACCTGCGTCTGGCAGATGTGCAGACACTAAAAAACGTCAAGTTTTGAGAGATTTTTGGACCTTTTCGACCCCCAAAAAAATCCTAGGGTTGCTCAAAACACAAAAAGTATTTAAAGAATAAGACGAAGAAGAAGAGGAAGGTTTTTGCATCAGCCACTTTCAGAGAAACCTTAAAGAGAATTGTCGAAAGATAGAGAAAGAGAAGAAGGTAAACAGAAAAGGAGAAGAAGCTGACTCAACGTACTTCCCAAATCAAGAGTTTCTTGACGTCTTTGCCTCCAGTCGTCAGTTCAATTTCGTATTTCCTGTTATTTTCAATTTTATTATTGTATAGAATTGGATTAATAGTTGATGATATGATTTTGGATGTTGATGTTGCTTCTAAACTCACCTTTAGGGTTTTATCTTTGATTTAATGAAATATTATTGTTTATGTTTTACTGGATTTATTGTGATTTAATTTCTGCAATTGCATAATTCTGTGATAAACTGAAAGGGTCAATCGAGTGAAAAATAATTAAATTGGGTTAACAAGAGTTAGACATTAATAGAACGAGAATTAAATCAAATAGGCAAATTATGTTAAGAGAGATTTTGCATAGGTTTTTGATAGTTTATTAGACAACTTCAGATCTAATTAGGGTTTTAGATAAGTTGTTAATTGAGAATTTGCAACTTCCATAATCTGATTAGGGTTTATAAATTAGGGTTAATGATTATAAGTCAAAAGAGAATACTCAACCTTATGATCATCTAGAACCAATAATCCAGTAATTCATAATTGATTAGGTTAGCATTAAAGATTAGTAAAATTCCCTTTCTTTCAATTAGTAGTTCCTTAGGTCAATTCTTGAGCGTGCGTTGCAATTGCTAAATTGTTAATATTTTTGTGATTGATTCTTGAATTGATTTGCTTGATTGAATTGCATTCTTGTTTTATTTTCATTACATTTGAATTTTTGCGATTTATTTTGGCCCTAGATTTTAGGATTATATTATCCCTCCTCGTGGGATCAATACCTTAGATACTACGCGAACGACCCGTGCGTTTGCAGATTATCGAGGTTAATTAATTAAAACTTACACACATCAAAATAACCACAATCAAGTTTTTGGTACCGTTGTTAGGGAGGCGATTAGTTTAGTTATATAGTTTAAGGCGCTTAGTTAGTTTTTATTTTTTGTTTTTGTTCTTTCTTTCTATTTTTGAAATCATGCTCTTGAATGAACATAAGAGTCATGAGAAGATCGAGTCACATAGCTAAAACCTTAAATTTAGACATAGCTCGATTAGAACGATCCAGTAGGAAAGCCCAGTAGGAAGAAGAAGAGGAAATCGCGAAAGCAACAATGGTCGAGGAATTTCAACAATATTTGGACCACGGGGCTAACCAAGGACGTCAATAATTGACCCTTATGGACTTCATGAGACCATGGTTCAATGCGACTAACTAAGGAGTAGCTAGGCGACTCGTATAAGTAGCATCTTTTGAAATCAAACCAGCCCTCCTAAACATGCTTCAACAAAACGTGCAGTTTTATGGACTAACGAATGAAGACCCTAATGCACATATAGTGAACTTCCTTGAAATTTTTGATACCTTTCGGTACCATCAGATGTTAGAAGATGTAGTCAGAGTTAGGCTTTTTCCCTTTTACCCTTAGAGAAAGAGCAAAGGCTTGGTATCATTCCCTCAACCCAGCCAATGTGACAACTTAGGATCAGCTAGTTCACGCCTTTTTAGATAAGTATTTTCCCTTGACCAAGACTACGAAGATCATTAAGGAGATTACTAACTTCCATCAAAGTGACGGGGAATCGATCTACAAAATGTGATAATGATACAAGGATTTGCAACGGAAATGCCCGCACCATAACTTACCTAAGAAATTCTTGTTGTAAACATTCTATAACGGAATAACCCCACATACAAGAGACACGATTGACACAACTTCAGAAGGATCACTGATGAGAAAGACAGTAGATAAAGCAAAAGAGCTAATAGAGGAGATGGTGAGTAATAGCTATTTGTGGACGAACGAGCGGAGAAAACAAACTACTACCTTCCGAGAACAAAAAGGAATTACAGTTGTTGATGAAATGATGGAAATGCAAGCAAAAATTGATAACTTGACTTCACAGCTCATTAACATGAAGCCTTCGTCTTTAGCTTCGGTAAAAGCTGTGCAACTTAAGTGTGAACTCTATGGATAAATGGACCATGATACAATGGACCGTTTCTTTATTAAGGAAAATGATCCAGAGCAATTGAATTATATGGGAGCTCAATATGGACGAGGAGGGGGAAACAACCCCTACTCCAACACTTACAACCTTGGGTGGAAGAATCACCCTAACTTCTTGTGGACAAATAATGCTGGAGGCCAATTCAGACCTTAAGGACATTCAGGTTTCCAGCAAGACAAACAAAGCTCAATGGAATCCAAGTTGGATAAGATTTTAGATAAAATTGGAGGCATGGAGGATGCACTTAGGAGGATTGAAAGCAAATTCGAGCAAGTCACTAAGAACCATGCCTCTTCAATATACAATCTGAAGGTCCAAGTAGGTTAACTAGCGGAGGCAATTTCTACTCAAAATGCAAGAACCCTTCTAAACAATACCGAGTCTAACCTAAAGGAACAGATTATGGCCATTACTCAGACCCAAGAAAAGAAGCTCAAACATGCGAAGGAAGACGGAGCTAAGGGAGAATGACAAGTAATTATGGAATTCCTTCCAAGTGAGCTCGTAATTGAGCAAATTGAGGAAACTCGACCTAAATTTTTGTACCCTATTTTAGCTCAACGAAAGTCAATTGCAAGTAGGGCAACGAGGAATTCTAGGGAGGTTGATTAAACAAGATTGAAGATGTAATGGAACATCTACAAACGAAGCTCACACTAAAGGAATCAAACAAGAAGAAGGTTAAGGAGCATCACGGAAGAAAACCCTAACATAACACAGAAGAAAGAGGACCCAGGGGATTTTTACACTCCTTGCAATATCAATGGAGTTCAAATAGACAGGGCATTTGTAGATTTGGGAGCAAGTATCAATAGGATGCCCTATACCTTTAGTTAAAAATTAGGGTTAGGAGAGTTAGAACTCACAAAGATGCAAGTGAAGACGGCGGACAAAACAGTTCATCGGCCGAAGGGGATTATTAAGGATGTCTAAGTACAAATTGATAAATTTACCTCCGCCATAGACTTTTATATATTGGATATTGGAGAAGATGTGGAAACTCCTATAGTCCTTGGATGACCATTCTTGGCTACTGCCCGCTTTATAATTGACATTAATAGGGTGAACTAACTCTGAGGTCAGCAACCATCAAATAACCTTCAAAATGTCAAAGAAAGACAACATTTCTCTCTTACCTCCAACTAATCTCAAGGAGCCTAAACCTCGAGGAAAATTGGAAGATATTAAGGATCTTGGGAATGCATCTAGAAAGAAACGATTATGAAGAAGAAGGTGAAGGAAGGAGAATAAGAGGGAGAGTGGAATCCAAGGCATGGTAGTTCATGTGAAAATTGTAAGAGCGATGATTGCACGATTCATTAGAACCACCTTGAGCACAAAAAGAGCGTCGAACTACCAACGTGAAAAGAAGTGCTGCATGGGAGGCAACCTATGGACTATTAAATTGATGTTATTTCCTTTGCTATTTAGATAGATGAATTTCGTAGTTAGGTTATTTCATTTCCAAATAAAATCAGGAAGGCATAGAACTTCGACATGAGTTTGATGATCGAGGAAGTAAACAAAGAGAGGTGAAAAGCCCATAAAGAGTTAAGAAGTGATTTCAGAGAAGTGAAGAAGGATAAAAGAAGAGAATTAAAAATTGGTGAAAAAAATTGTAGGCCACGATCGTGGCCTATGATAGGGTAAAAAGGAGACATGCGAATTTCAGATGTAATTTTTACCATTTTACCCTTTGTCCACCTATATATTCATTTCTAACATCACTTTTTTACTCACTTTCATTTTTACTTTATCTTTCTAAGTTAGAACCTCCAAACACTCTCACTTCTCTCTATCCAAAATTTCAAACCTCCAAGTTTTACCTACTCTCAAGCCAATATGTCGCGCATTAAGTAATCAGCAAAGTGGAATCAATCATCGGGACGAAACCATGTCTCTAGACGAGGGAGAAGGAACATGGCAGCAAACTTCGGACCACTATTCCCGATCTACACAAAGGAGGAAGGTGTTTGTTTCTAATCCCTCAATGCTAAACAAATTGTATTCCCAACATATTTTGATTTTGATACGCTTAATAGGCTAAAACTGTGCGATAGGGTAGAGAACTTAGCAAAAAGAATTTAGTGGGCAAAATTCATACACTTCGAATTTCCTGTCTACCAGTAGCTTACTCTAGAATTCTTTACTTCCCTTTTCTATGAACCTAGGAACCCTAAAGAAATGTGGTTTAGGTTGTGGGGATGAGCTTATGAACTGAACATCGAAATCATGTGTGATATGTGTGTGTTCCCCGAGTCTTCCATTATCGATCAACACGATGATTTTCATGCTTCTTGCTATTGGAATGAGCTTACTGGGTTAGAGCGTTTCGATGCCAAAAATGCCCACAACAACATCATAAGGATCCATGAGCACTTATTATTGCACAAATTTATGTGTCAACTAGTTTTTGATAAATCATAAACCAATAAGTGTCTAATAAAGGAACTTTTCATGTTGTGGTGCATGAATCACAACATTCCAGTGTGCACCTCCACACATGTGCTGAACGCTATTGTTGTGACTCTGCACAAGAGGAGCAACAATTTGGGTTTGGGGTATTTAGTTTCCTCCACTGCTGAGTATCATGGCATGGACTGTAGTGGTTGAAGTTAGTCTATCTCCTAGACTTCCTAAATCATCATCATCATCATCATCTATGGCATGCTAAAATCCTTAAGTCCTATAACATGGAACTCCAGGATATCAGCCAAAAGATGCATGTGAAGATCAAGGCTAGTCCAGCGAGTTCGAGTACAACGCCACCTCAACAGGCAGAAGAGGATTCAACTAGTGAAGAGTCCAAGGAGGAGGAAGAAATAGAAGAACCTAGCTGGAAGAAAGTGTTTGATATAATCTTCATAAACAATAAGGTAATTACAGATACACTTGCGAAGAACTCCAGAAGAATGAAGGAGATGGCCCGAATACAACGATGTCAGAGCCGGGACATATGTCATATCCATCGTTATTTCGAGGCTCAGGGTGTCCAAATGCCACCTCCAACACCATCCCCGCCTCCATCACCAAGATTTTTTGTTCTAACCCTTTTTCTTTTTAAACTTAGTTTTTATTTTTTGTTTTACTTTAATTTTATGTCTCTTATTTCCATGTGTGTTTTTTCCCCTTCTCACATTAAGGACAATGTGTTGTTCAAGGGTGGGGAGGGTTATGTGTTTTACGTTGAATGTAAATTTTGCATATTATATGATAGTTGTTAGATTGCATTTTGTGAATCGTGTGAATGTGTCAATGGCTTAGATGGATTTAAATTGATTTAATCCTGAACATAGCCTATTAGGTTGTGAAGAATCATTAGCTCGCAAAATTAGTGAATTTGGTTCTTTGGCTAAATATGCAACTTAAGTAGGATTTAGTGTTAAGTTATAGCCTTTTAAATTTGTCGGACCCCGTTTCCGGAGCCCAACGGTCCTGGGACATGAGCCTTACTGAAACTCTGAGGGCCATTTACTGCCATTTTGTGTTAATAGCGAGCAAACGTTAGCTAAACATTAAAACCATAAATCTGCCTTTCAAAAAGCCCAAAGAATAACTTTCTCAACACATGTCCGTTAAACGAACATGAATCGACCAAAGAGACCATTTAACCCGAGAGTGTCCGTTAGACGGACATGCATGTCCGTTTAACGGACGAACACTGGATAAATAGTCCAATGCACCCGAGGCTGTCCGTTAAACGGACATGAAGCGACCAAGGGGTGATTCTTCACCCGAACCTGTCTGTTAAACTGACATCCATGTCCGTTTGATGGACACAGGGCAGACTTGGGGTGTTTTTCACCCGAATGTGTCCGTTAAATGGACAGTCATGTCTGTTTGACAGACATGAAGTGGCTAAGGGGTGTGTTTTTCACCCGAATGTGTCCGTTAAACGGATAGGCGTGTCCGTTTAACGGACATGGGAATTTCCAGAAATCCCATGCCACTTCAAGCCTGCTCAACTAACCAAACATCATCAACGTTTCTAATCTTTTTAAACTTCCTATTCCTATACTATAACACATCATACTCAAGTTAAACGCCAAGTCCAACTTATCAAGACTTTAACCCCAACTTTAATTGTCCATCAAACAACAACCTAAGCAACATCTTTACCTACAACATGCATGACTTTCCAATCTCCAACTTCATATCATTCATTTTATTCCTAACATGCTAGGATCTCACTTGCAACCATCTTACCTTCCTACCCACATGAGTTTCAAACCATATCATGCAAACTTTGGAAAGCCATAATTCAAGTGCATTTCATTTACATCAAACCAATGTCTTACAATGCTTTAGTGGGCATTTCAAGCCCTTCACAACATGGTTCAAAATACATCTTATAAATGCAATTGTTTCCTCAAAATGCAACCTAAAGCATTGTTTACAAAAATCAACTTGAAATACAAAAATAACAAAATCTTGGAGTAATGCCATTAAAGCTCATTCTTCGAGACCGCGCCCTTCACTTGGAGATGGGATAGGAAGGGGGGTGAGCTTGCGCCCGTGGGTAACATGTTTATATTTATGGAAACAAGCAAGATCATTTTATTGTCCATACATTTAGCAATTTCTCAACATAATCATAAAACATACATTAATTATCAATCAATCATGCATTTTCCAACATTTTCATCAATCAAGTATTTTTCAATCTTGTTCATACTTACAAACACACAACACATCATAATTGGTTCGGTAAGTCCATATTCATGGCACTACATAATTCCATTAGATGGTCTTATGTAGGCAAAATCTTGAGGAGTCCTAAAAGGAACATCCTTGCCACATTTGGGCAGGCGGGCGAAGCCTAATCTTGGTCGACGTGCACGTGACATTTCTTAGGGACTGTACCTTACCCACATAACAAGAAATTCATGCATAAAAATTGGATTTTCTAATCCAATTAGCTGATTCTTGAACAATGGAATTTCCATGCATAAATCACATTTCATAATCATCCGCATTCATTTAACTCAATCCGCTCAAGTCAACTCAATCGTCATAACAATTTCAAACAATTGACATTTATTGTTACAATTCTCATACAATTACAATTATAATACAATTTATAAGCATTCAAAGCAACATCAATTCTCACTTTAAAAGTAGTTAGAAGTCATTAATTTTATTAGTTGAATATCATTTATAACTTATTAACATAAAGATAAAAATGTAACCCACCTTATAATCTTGCTTATCTCTTGCTCAACTTGGTCTCACCTCTTGGCCCTCTTGCCCTTCTTGGAATTCTTCAAACAACACAAAATTCCCAATCAACATAACCCAAATTGAAAACCGACATGACCTAATGCATGAAATTGGTTCTAGAATCACTAAACCCATGCACTTTCTAAGCTTTCTAAACCAAAACCCAACCAAAAACTAAAGCTTGAACATGTGACTTACCTTGAATCTTTAACCAACCAAGTAATTCCTTGTATCAAAATGTAGCTTAGACTCTCCTCCACCTTTTTCCTTCTTGGACTTTCTTCAAACACCTTCTAGAAAGCTTGGAAATCAAAACCCTAACATAAGCCTTTCTCTTCTCCTTCTTTCTCCTTCCACGATCTCACTCTCTTCTCCTCTCTCTCTATTTTCGTTTCTTTCCCTCTCAATGCAAGACACACTTCTTTTCTCTTCTTCTTATACCCTAACTTAAGCCATTAAGCCCAAGCCCAAAGCCCATTAATCTTTTAATGCAAATCCTCTTCTATTCTCTACTTAAGCCCAACCTATTCTCTTTTCTTTTTCATACCTCATTATGGCCCAAAGCCCATTAAACCTTTAATGCATTTATTACTTAGTTCTTCAATTCCATTTAATTCATGCCACCTACCCTAATTAATGTTACCATACTAATTAATGCCAACTTAATTTAATTCATCAAGGCTCCAATTTCCTCTAATCATGCTTAAATAAATAAAAAAAAATTCAGGGGCTAACATTTCTCCCCCCCTTAAGGAATTTCGTCCTCGAAATTCTTACCTGATTCATTGAAGAGGTGTGGATACTTCTCCGTCATTGCTTCCAGGGGCTCCCACGTCGCCTCTTCAACTGCATGATTCCTCCACAAAACCTTGACCAATTTAACTGTCTTGTTTCTGAGGACTTTTTCCTTGGTATCTAAAATCTCTACTGGCATCTCTTCATAGCTCAGATCATCACTCAACTGAACCTCAGTGGCCTGAATGATGTGAGAAGGATCCGATCTATACCTTCTCAGCATAGACACATGAAAAATGTCATATATCTGTGACAATTCTAGTGGTAATGCCAACCTGTAGGCCAACGGTCCAATCCTCTCTAAAATCTCATACGGACCCACATATCGCGGACTTAACTTTCCTTTCTTGCGAAACCTCATGACTTCTTTCCATGGATACGTCTTAAGGAATACCTTGTCACCGACTTCATACTCCATCTCCTTCCGATGTGCATTAGCATAACTCTTCATTCTATCCTGGGCTGTCTTAAGCCGTTGCTTGATCAAATCAATCTTGTCCACTGTCATCTGTAATAATTCTGGTCCTACAAGTTTCCTTTCACCTTCTTCATCCCAGCATATCGGAGTCATGCATCTCCTTCCATACAGTGTTTCATAAGGAGCCATCTGAATGCTCGAATGGTACGAATTATTATAAGCAAATTTGACCAACGGTAAATGGTCATCCCAGGCTCCCTTTAAGTCCAATACACATGCCCGGAGCATTCCCTCAAGAGTCTGAATGGTCCTCTCAGATTGACCATCCGTCCGGGGATGAAACGCCGTGCTGAAACTCAACTTGGTCCCTAGAGCCTCCTGTAAACTACCCAAAAATCTCGACGTAAATCGAGGATCTCTGTCAAAAACTATGGAATCTGGAACCCCATGCAACCTCACTATCTCATCAATATACTTCTTGGCTAACACATGCAGCGAATCAGTCTGCTTAATTGCCAGAAAGTGGGCTGACTTCGTCAACCGATCAATAATGACCCATATGGCATCATGCTTCCGAACAGTCCTGGGTAAACC
>JANZXV010000004.1:15056777-15068807 GCA_027576455.1 Erythroxylum roigii | reverse complement strand
AGTTTAAAAAGATTATGTGGTCTTTCCATTAGTATGAAGTTTGTAACAATTGGATATTGGGATGGAGAATTATAGGTATTATAAGATGGGATGTTATGCATGTAGGTGAGTTGGTAGCAACTTAGGATGAACGTGTGACAATTAGGTCTTATTGAATTAAATGTTTGTGACTAGATAATTGGTGATTGTTAAGATGCTAGTGAATGTAAGAATTATGTGAATTTAGGATGAATATATATGATTACCCAATTGAGAGATGAATTGTTGTGAAGGAGGTTGGAATAGAGGAATAGAAATTGAAATGTTCTAAGTTTTTCATAAGAGAAATTTGTATGCTCAGATTCCCAATGGAAAACGGGATCGATCTAAGTAGAATTGGGCTAAGTTGTCTTCATAGAAGTTGTAGCTTGTCCTTTTATCTTTCCAACGGTACAAAGTTTGTTGGTTTTCGATGTCGGAGTTGAGAGATATGGCCATTTTAGTAGGAGATGTCGAATAGAAAAAGGGTGCCCGAGAGTTACACGGCCAGACCGTGTAAAGTTACACGGGGCCATGTAATTAGGAAGAGGAAGAAAATTTTCAGCCGAGAGGTACACGGTCTGTTCGTGTAAATTTACACGGAAATTTCACACGGACCGTGTAATCCTTTATGCAAAGTGTCGTTGTCACCCGAGATGCACACGGGCAGACCGTGTGAATTTACACGGCCCGAGTAAAATTCACACGGACCGTGTAAAATTCACACGGACCGTGTATTTTCCGGAGAAGGGTGACATTTTTTTCACCCGAGGCTCACATGGGCAGACCGTGTGATTTCACACGGTCCGTGTGATTTGAGTCCCTCGATGTCCAAATTTTGAATTTTTGGTTTTTGGTCTATAACTTGAGCTATACAATTCCAATTGAAGTGATTCTTGTTTTAAAATGAACTAGAGACTTAAGGTTACTATTTCCACGAAGAAGTCAACTTATGATTTTGGTGTTTGACTAAGGTGCACTCACCTCCCGTATGAAATGTCAGTAAATGATCCCTTTAGGGTTTTCAGCAAGACTCATGCCTCAAGACGTTGGGCTCCGAAAACGGGGTCCAACACGAGGGGTGACGGGAGAGCAAATCATGTTAAAAGTTTTTCCATTTTCACTAAAAAATATGGAAAAAGATTGGCATTTTAATTTGTATGTAAGGAGTGTTATTACATGGATCGAAATGAAAAGCCTATTTTTAGAGAAATATTTTCTATCATCAAAGGTAGTAAGCATAACGAAAGAAATTTGTGATATTAAGCAACATCATAAAGAATCCTTCTAAGAGCATTAGGAGCACTTAAAGAAGTTTTGTGCCAGCTTCCCCATCATAATATCTCAAAGCAAATCCTTATTTAATACTTTTATAAAGGATTATAGTCGATAGATAGGCATTTAATAGATGAAGAAAGTGGTGGAGCATTAGGTGAAAAGAATCTTGAGAAGGAAAGGAATTTAATTGAGAAAACACTCAATAATTTGGCATTTGTAATTACGTTTGTAAAGTAAATGAGGTCAATAATTCATCCATTGACCTTCGTTTAGATGAAATAATATCCTTTGTTAGACAGATTACTCTAAGGCAAGAAAAGGTGAAAGGTTAGAGGATATATGCAAATGCAAACCATCCAATGGATGGTTATCTAGCTTTACAAGAGGGAAATATTGATTATATTATACTGCAAGAGAAAAATTTTCCCATCAGTACAATCCACATTCCCAAACTTATAAACCAAGCTAGAGAGATCACCAAAACCTAAATTATATAAGGAATAGGTAGTAGAATTAATTCCCATATAAATCATAGGGTGCATAACAATTTCAGCCCAAACCACAAGCCGCCTCCTTTAACTTAGGTATGCCATTAGATGATATGGTTAAGTCTTTACTACTAACACTTTGTAATTATAGCAAAATGGGAAACAAAATCAGTAGGAGACAAGATCTTAATTTCAAGAGGCAAGGTCTAACATTCAAAATTTAGAGAACCAGATGAGTGAGATGCTAGTTATTATCAGCCATTCAGAATCTCAAAGTGTAGGAAAATTGTCATCTCAACCTAAGGTAAATCCAAAAAATATTAGTGTGGTGACCTTAAAGAGTGGTAGGAAGCTTGATGATCCTAAGAGGACCTCACATAGCATGGTCAATGAAGAGGAAATTGAGAAGGAGATAGGAGAATAAGGAGATCCCTCATCAAGCTAAAATGTAAATTATAAATCTCCTAATGAGGTTAACAATAACCTTAACTTTTCCTAGTAGGTTACCAAAGTTAATTAAGGAGGAAAAGGATAAGGAGACCTTGAAAACTTTTTGAGATGTGGAAGTAAATATATCTTTGCTGCACGAAATCAAGCAAGTGTCAAGGTATGTAAAATTACTTCATAAATTGTGTATCTATAAGAGAAATTTGAAAGGTAATGAGAAGGTCATGATGGGTGAGAATATTTCTACAGTCTTTAAAAATAAATTACCACCTAAGTGTAGGGTTCCATCTATGTTCACTATTCCATATAAGATTGGTAACACCGTAATTAAGAGAGCCATGTCAGATTTTGGAGCATCGATCAATATTATGCGTCATTCTATCTATGCTTCCTTAGACTTAGACCCTCTGAAAGAAACTAGTGCTATCATACAATTGGTTGATCACACTAATGCTTACCCTAATGGAGTGGTTGAGGACTATCTACTGCATATGAACGAATCAGTGTTACTTGTATATTTCTACATCGTAGGTACGGATGGTGACATTTCTATCAACTTCACTCCTATCTCATTAGGGAGACCATTTCACAATATTAACTAAACTAAAACAAATGTTCATAGGGGTACTCTTACAATGGAATTTAATAGGTAAGTGATTCATTTTAATATTTTTTATTTTATAAAACATCCTAAAGATGATCGATCTATTTTGGCTATTGAGGTGATTAATCCTTTAGTGTAGGAAGTTTTTAAGTTAAATTGCGAAGACAAGTTGGAAACAGTTTTAACTAAGCGTCTAGAGTTAGAAGCCTGATTGATATTGTTGATCAATATTAAAAATATATCACAAATGCACGACATAGTTGTAGCTAGCATAGATAAATATAGGTCGATCCCACAAAGACTATAAGTACTAATAGTTACTTTTTTTCTATTATCTAACCGATGAATTAGATTGTGGATTTTAATTAAAAATTGAAGTAAAAAGTTAAACTAATATTGAAAACAATACTGAACTCATAACAAGTAAAATACTAAGAATAATCAATATCAACTAGTAGTGTCTAGGTAATGAAACCCCCTAAGAATTCTTAATTATTACCCTTTATCATGTAACTATATTATTGATTATTGGATCATGGAAATTCCTACCTTATGTTAATATCTTTCTCAAGAATATTAACAACTCATCCATTATTTGATTAATAGAAATCTTGTTGGTTAAAATCCCCAGGATTGCATTATTGATTTTTAAATTTTGATATTAGGTTTGACCCTAATCTAGAGGGTTTATGTCAACCTATCTCTATGTTTACATGTAACTCCTTCCAATTATCATAGATCTATTCATATAAGAGGATTTCTCAATCTTAATCATATGAAATTAAATTATACATTAATATTTTAGATATATTAGAACAAGAATACAACATATAATTGAATCATAATAAATCAATCAATAAAATTGCATTAGATAAAAGATCATATGATATTGTTATCACAACTTAAGGGGTCATCTAACATAAACGCTAAGCAAGTTTAGTTTCTAACCATAGAAAATAAAATCAATAACAAATATGTAAAAGACAAACTAGAAAACAAAGAAATCATAATTCTAAATCTCCCCTTTTCTTCTAATGAATCTTCTTGCAAGTTTGGATTGGATAAAGCTCTTTATCAGATCTATTGATGTTATCTTCATGTTTTCCTTATCCCTTAATTAGAACTATCGCCTCTCTAGGAGTCTTACATCTCAAAAGTACTTAAAAACTTAGCTCTGTCATGTTTTGTCTCTGCTTATGTCCTTTTATAGTAAAAACTAGGGTTTTTGGGATATACACAGGCGTGTTAATGATTATGTATCTCCAAAAGCACCTGAATTGTGATTTCATATGGGCACAGAGACTTACATAGGCAATATACATGGCTATATATATCAATATACACGAGTGTGTAACTCCGCACAATAAATCTTCACACTTTTATAGAGACTCACGCAGTCACTGTACATGGTCATGTATCTTCAGGTTACTTCAAATCTTTGTTCCATGCTATAATTTCATCTGAATTCCTCTCCTTTTGTCCCATGAAGGCAATTATTGCCTATAAATGCACTTTAAGTGAATTAAATACCAAATATACAATAAAACTAGTAAATATTAAGAAAAACTAATTAAATATGGATGTATAATTGTAGTCAAATAAGCATTTATCAAAGCCATTAATGATGTTGAGTTATGATAGGAGCTGACCGAAATGGTAGCTTCCTTGAATTCCCTAGAACTCACTCCATAAGATAAAACTCACTCCATAAGATATGAACTTGCTTCCATACAATTACCTTAATCTTACCAGAGTACCTGATGTGGAGTTGAAACCACTACTCTATTATTTGAAATATGCATACTTAGAAGACAATCAAACTCTTCCAATGATTATTTAAGCGAAGTTGACTCTTAATCAGGAAGATAAATTTGTTTGCGTATTGAGGAAGCACAAGAAAGACATTGGGTGAGCAATTGTAGATATCATAGGAATAAGCCCTTTTTATGTGCATGCATAGCATTTTGTTTGAGGAGAGCATTAAGTCATCTAGACAAGCACAACGTAGGCTAAACCCTCTAGTGATGGAAGTTACAAAAAATTAAGTACTAAAGCTTCTTGATAATAACATAATTTATCCTATTTACAATAGTAAATAGGTCAAGTCAAAGTAGGTTTTTCCAAAGAAATCTTTAATCATAATGGTAGATGGTGAGTTATTCTCCACTTGAGTGTAAACTAGGTAGCGAGTTTGTTTTGATTATAGGAAGTTAAATATTGCAACTAGTAATGACCATTTAAATATTGCAACTAGTAATGACCACTTTCCTCTTCCATTAATTGATTAAATGCTTGAAAGACTTGCTAGACATGATTATTACTATTTTCTATATGGCTTTTCAAATTGTTTTCAGATCCCTATTGCACTAGAAGATTAAGAAAGGATGACCTTCATATGCTCATTTGATAAATTTGCTTACTGAAGGATGCCATTCAATTTGTTCAATATAAGTGCTAGGTCATAACTGGGGTACGTCTATTACTAGTTGAAAACTATTTCCAAACCCCCTCTTTGCCTAAGGCTTATCCCTAGCCATTAAGAATTTCTAGAAGATCCTAAGTTATTCTATTGTAGCATATATAGGATGTTGGGAGTGTTAAGAGCAACATAGTGAAGGTGCATGAACCTCAAGTTTTTTAGGGTGTGTGAAACATGAAGGAGATCGAGAATATTAAATAAAATAATGATTTAATATTTTTAAAAGTCTAAACTATTTAAATCTAAGTAGAAATTAAGCATTGAGAATGCTGAAGAACTTTGATGAGATTATTGTGTGATATGACTTAGATTGTGCCAGATGAATAAGGTTTGCTTAGCTACGTTTTGTGATTTGGGTTAGAACCTTTTATCTAAAACAAGTTAGTTATTGGTTATGATATCATAAAAGGAAAAAATGTAGTGTCTTCTATAGATGGACATGTATTTATATTAATAATAAGTCATGGTGGTAGAAACTTGAATATTATTATTTAAGATCATAGAGGTATTTATGGATGATTTTAGAGTCAATGGTTCTTCTTTTGATAATTGGATAGAAAATCTTGCTCTCATTTTGGGAAGATGTATTGAAACTAACCTTGTGCTCAATTAGGAAAAATGATATTTTATAGTTGATCAAGGTATACTTTTAGGGCATGTTATGTACTCGAAGGTATAGATGTTGACAAATCTAAGATTGATCTCATTTATGCTTTGCCTTACCCCTCGAATGTGTGGAAAGTTCATTCTTTTCTTAACCATCCAAGTTCTTACTATAGGTTCATCAAGGATTTCTTAAATAGAGCATCTCCTTTATGCAAGTTCTTATAGCAAGATTTCCCTTTTGAGTTCGATGATAAGTGAAAGAGGAGTTTGACAAACTTAATAAGCTCTTGACACCACCACTAGTGATTTAACCTTCTAATTGGAGCCTTCCCTTTAAGATTATATATGATGCAAGTGATTATGCAATGGCGGTAGTTTTAGGATAATGAGAGGGAAAGGTTGCACATGTCATCAACTACACTTTGAAAATTTTGAATTTAGCCCAATTGAATTATTCTAAAATTAAAAAAGAGTTTTTGTTTTTGTACTTGCTTTAGAAAAATTTTGGTCAGACTTGTTGGATGCAAAAGTTATTGTTTGCTTTTATTATGCAACTTTGAAGTCCTTGCTCACTAAGAAATATGAAAACATGAGGTTAATCATATGGATTCTCCTTCTACAGGAGTTTGATTTAGAAATAAAAGATAAGAAGGAGGCGGAGAATGTGGTTACTGATCACATCAACCATTTGGTTAGAGAGGAAGATGACGTTCTTTTGAGAGAAAAATTTCTAGATGAACAATTATTTTCTACCAATTTTACACCATTATGAAAGCTTTGTAGTGCCCAAAAAATTTCACAAAACGGATGAAATTATATTTTTTTTGTTCCTGCATTCAGTATACTCATCAATGTGAACCAACAAGGACATTCAAGAGCTCCAATGGCATAAGGCAAGGAGATCCAACCTTACCATACATTTTTTCTATTGTTATGAAAGTGTGTAATAGAAATTTAAAAAAGAATTATGGAGAGAACTAAGCATTTTAAGTTTCACTCTTAAGTGTAGAAGATTGGGCATCACAAACCTCATATTTGTTGATGATCTAACAATCTTAATAGTAGTTTTTTTAATAAATTAAGTGATATATATATATATATGAATACTTTTGTAAATTAGGTCACTTTAATCCCTAAAAAGGATGTACATCTTCTTGATTAAAGTGACCTAATTTACAAAAGTATTGAAGACTAAACTTCATGATTACATGGATTTTAGAAAATCAACACATTAGCCATATTTCCTTCGTGTTTGTGGATAAGTCTTTTGTTACTTATCTAGCTACCATAGAGAGTTTACACTGGAGGTATAGTTGATGGAAAAGTGGTTTTTTTTTTTTTTTTTTGCTTCTCTCCTTCTTTTTGAAAATTCTGAAGTTTCTTTCTTCCCATATGTAATATACTATAAATGAAAGGCTGATATTGATCACTTTGCAGTTTGCTGTGTTTGCCATTTTGAGGTTTTCTATATAGTGAACCAATTCACTTCAGAAGCTGGTTGTTTTCCGAATACTAAGCAATCTCTACATTTTGTTCCATATGTTTGATGTATACTTGCATTTTACTGGCAGATGATCTTATATTTACTGATGGTGGAGGCAGAGTTCACGCTCCAGTGAAGTTACGGGGAACTGCATCTTATCCTTCGTGGGTAGTCTTCCTATAAGCTGCATTCAAAGTATAACTCATATTTGAATTTAAGGTAAAAGATACAAACTCTCCTTAGTTTAAAATTTTTTTTAAAATTCCTTAATCTTAAAATTTTTCAAAAAATCAATTGTCTAAAATTAGGAATTCCCTTACGATCACAAAATTTTGATGAAACAATTTTATGGCCTATAAATTTTATCGCAAAAATTTAATGACAACAGGTTAATATCATTTTTCAATTAATTATCAAATTAATTTCTTTTAATTTTCTAAAAAACTCATTTTTTTAGACTTCATTTAAAAATAACAATGAAATACACGCAGTATAATCATTAGATGTAAACTAATCAAATCTTATTTAAATGTAGATTCAACTTAACTCTTAAACTCGAACCAAATAAATTAATTCAAGTCAAAATAATAGCTTAATATAATTATCTTAAACTATTAATTTAAGTCCAATTTGAATTATTTAAGTTAAGTTTAAAAGGTGAGTTTATTTTTTTTATGCAATTAAAAGGTGAGTTTAGTTACGATATTAGTAACATTTAATTAGTTTATATATGATATTTATATTGTGTATATTTCATTAATATTTTTTAATGGAAATCTAATAAAATAAAATTTCTAAAAAACTAAAGTATGCTTTCTGAAAATAAATTTGGATGAAGCTCTTTATTAGATGTATCGACGTTATCTTCATGTTTTACGAAATTTACCAGTAACTCATTGGTATTTCTAGTTTCACCAAGTACTAGTTGGCATAGGTCGATGAGGTTTGAAATGACAGTGTCTGTCTAATAAGTTAAAAGATTTTTTTATTAAAAAATAAGGTAGAAAGGGCCAGATGAGATCTCGCCGTCGAATGTTGATCTGACGGACAGACTTTGTCAAGTGAGAGGGCAAACCCTGAGGGCGGCCTCACAAAAGTGGAACTCGATTATCTCAAACAGAGCGCGAAGAATTGGCGGTGAGATTAAAATGTTCAAAATTTTGTGAGATTGAAAAACCAAAACTTGAAAGAAAACACTCTATTGACTCTTCTTCCTTTCTTTGTCTTTGTAAGATCTGGGTAACAGAGTTGGATCCAAACCTCATGATTTCTCTAAATTTTCTAAGGTATTTCCCCTATTATCTTTCGTTAAATGGAACTGCCCCCTCTCTCTCTCTAAATCCCTGTTTGTAATATTTGACTTATCTCCGATGCTTGAAGAGTGTGCAATAAGAGTTGGGGAATTTGTTTCTTGTAGCCATTCCTCGAGCTATTGTATCATCTGCCAGAGCGGCGAGGCTGTATGGTGCTGGTCTACTATTGTTTCTTGGTATCCATTTCAAATAATAGGTTGACCAATATTAGGGCAGTGTGAATGTACTTTGAGATTTCCCCTTTTATGTTTCTTCTTTTGAAATTTTGCGTACCCAGTTGAGCTTTATTACGGGAATTATAGAAAAATAGAATTGAGTTTTTAGGATCGGAAAGTCAGATATGTTGGTTGGTTTTTATTTTTCCGTGCATTTCTAGTTCTCCAAGCTCAAGCCAAGATTCTGGGCTTTTCTACACTTGAATTGAGGAGTTATGGTGAGAGAGCAAAAGGTTGAGTCCTTTTATGCTCGCATCCGTGAATCAGTATCAGCTTCCTCATTCTCTCCTCTGCTTATTTTCCCCTCGACGTCTGATGTAGACTCTCTATGTGCTCTCAAAATTATTCTCCACATCCTTGAATCTGATTCAGTCCGTTATGGTTGCTATCCAGTTTCCTCTTTTCAAGAGATTTACAAATACACAGGCAATGATTTGTTTTCCTCATCAAATGAACCCATTTCGATACTCTTAATTAATTGGGGCTGCCAGCGTGACTTGCGGCGGTTGCTCAATTTAGGCCCTGGATTTCGTGTTTTTGTTGTTGACAGTCACCGTCCTATCCATTTGCACAACCTGAGTGAGCATAATGAGAATGTGATTGTGCTTTATACACATGATGATGAGAATCAAGCTGACTTGTCATATGATTTTGATGTCTCTGCTCTGGCTAATGCGAGTGGTTTGAATAGTGATGATGAAGGTGGTGAAAGTGACGAGAGTTATGAGGATGAAGATAGTGAAAGTGAGGCTGAGGATGGAGATGGATCGAGGAAGCGGAGGAGGGTTTCCAATGAGAAAGATGATGAACCAGTGCACCTTTTCAAGAAATTGAAGAGGGAGTACTACCACATGGGCACGTTCCATGGAAAACCATCAGGGTGCTTGATGTATGAGTTGTCCCATCTGCTGAGGAAGAACACAAATGAGTTGCTTTGGTTGGCGTGTGTTTCACTAACTGATCAGTTTGTTCATGAGAGATTAACAGATGAAAGGTACCAAGCTGGTGTAATGGAGCTTGAGCAGCATATTAACAGTTCGGGCAATTTGGAGGCAGTTACTATGGTGACTCTCAAAGATGGGACAAAAATTCGGGCTCCAGAGTCATCAAGGATTGCCTATGAAGATGAACCAAGACTCATGCTGCTAAGGGAGTGGAATTTATTTGACTCCATGCTATGCTCTTCATACATTGCCACAAAATTGAAGACCTGGAGTGACAATGGGATGAAGAAACTTAAGCTTCTCCTTGCAAGAATGGGATTTGCACTTGTGGATTGTCAACAGAAATTTCAGTACATGAATCTTGAAGTGAAGCGAAAAATGAAAGGTGAGTTTGAAAGATTTCTACCAGAATATGGACTTACTGATTTTTACTACCGGAGTTTTCTGAGGCTACATGGGTATAGCACTAGGGTTTCTGCAGCAGATGTTGTATATGGGGTGACTGCCCTGCTCGAGTCATTTGTGAATTCTGATGCTTCTTGTGCTGCTAAGCAGTTCGGACTAGCCTATGATGCATTATCCTTAAACAAACTCGATAAGTTGAATGATGGAATGCAACAAGCAATCAAGTTACAACGAGCAATTCTTAGACAAGGGAGTGCAGCAATAATGAAGAGTGGATCCATCAGGAGTGGAAGAAAGTTTAGGTGGGTAAAGCTTGAAGATTCAGTAGATACAAGGCTATTAGGTTATCCACAAGCTTTGACAAAATTCTGCTATTTTCTTATGGATGCCTTGAGAGAAAAGGGAGCTAGAGCAAAGCCTCTGCTTTGTGCTTGCTTATCTCAAGATCCCAACAAGATGTTAATAGTTGGGGTTTGTGGAAAGCCTCGCCTAGGGGCTGTTCAGGGTAATGCTTTTGGTATTGCATTTAGAAATGCAGCTGAGGAGAT
The DNA here is from genome assembly GCA_027576455.1 of Erythroxylum roigii. Classification (NCBI taxonomy): domain Eukaryota; kingdom Viridiplantae; phylum Streptophyta; class Magnoliopsida; order Malpighiales; family Erythroxylaceae; genus Erythroxylum; species Erythroxylum roigii. The sequence continues at coordinate 15,057,979 of JANZXV010000004.1, read as the reverse complement.
TGGAGCTGAGTTCTTTCATGAGTTGTTTGAGTCGTCATGGATAGTTTTAGACAAGGGAGCAGTTAATAACTTCATGATCCGATTAACTGAGAAGCTATGACCTTAGCTCCCTTCTTCCTGTTGTGCTACTTCTCCACAAATGATAAAAGTCTGTTATGGTGTCTTTCTGATTAACTGAGATTAGCTGCTCATTTGGAATTTGGTCCTTTTTGAACCTTTTCCTGTTGCTCTACTTCTGCACAAAGGACAAAAGTCTGTTATGGTGTGTTTTTATTTTTTTAACATGTCTGAGATGATTAATAAATTGAGATGTCGTATTTGAATGAGTTCCAGCAAAACGGTTTTCTCTTTTAGGAGAACAGTTTTGGTTTGCTAATGTTAAGCGAGCACCAAATTTGTTCTTTTTAAAGGTAAGTGGTGTATGAATCCTTTTGATTCTTTTGGGGTATAGATGGCAGATGAACGCTGGAAAATTACCAAAAGGGTAAACCGCACAAAGATTTTACTGTTTTTTTTCAAAGAAATGCTTTGTAGTATGGATATAATTTCAAGGGTTTCGTTTGGTAAGTAATGAAGTTATTCAGTTATTCTATAATATATGACATTAGAAAATTGTGCATATGTATTACAGTTCAAAGTAGTTCTTTTGTTTAAAAATTAGTAGAGCAAGAAAATTGTAAATTCCCATCTCTGAATCCATGTGATTTGAGTTGATAAGATTAATCCAATTTGGAAACCAATTATAAACTTCTTTTGCTGTCAACCTTCCTCAAGTGTGCCAAACTTTATTACTCTTTTTGGCCCTGGCAAACTCTCCATTATACTTGCTGATATAAAGGTCTTTCTAAGCGTTGAACTTACATAGCAAGTCATGCTTATTTCTTTGCACGACAATCTTACTTAGATTTGTTAAAGTAAGACTTATGTTGTGTTTGGTTAGCGTCTTGAACAGACAGGGACGGGATGAGACGGAATAGGACAGGACGGAATAGAACAAGAATTGAAGACAGTGAGATGTTTGGTTGTGGTGGACAGAACAGAGATAATTGTCTTCGTCCTGAATATAAAAATGTATTTGGTTGCTGAGGACAGAACAGAAAATAGTGTTAATGACGAAAATGCCCTTATAGTATAATAAGAATAGTAGATGTAATTCATTGATTATTTGATAATTGTTGCAATATTTATTTTACAATTTTGAA
>JANZXV010000004.1:14998235-15011978 GCA_027576455.1 Erythroxylum roigii | reverse complement strand
TCCGCAGTTTATCTCCTTCGTTTGTTCCGACGGGTTACCCCGGGTTCAACCTTGGGGGTCGGGACTCGGGCCCAACGATCTTCGTTTTCGACTCTGTTTTGTTTAAGTAGTTGGGTCTCGGAATCGGGATCCAACAAAGTATGTATGGATCATATCTATATGGCATTATATTTATAAAAAAACATATACTCCAAATTAATAAGATTTAATACAGTAACATATGACTCTTACCATGTGTGCAAAAATGACCATAACAAGAATTAATACAAGTCATAAGATCTCAATGTACATTATGTGAGACCTTAGAAGTTAAGTGACCCTCATAATATACCCTTAGAATGCTCGTCTGATTCTTAGGATTAAATTCAAGGTTTCCAACTTTAGAATTTACTAGAAGATTATGTTTGATACAATCTTACGGGACAATTCTATGAAAGCAAATTAAATTATATTCAAGAGAATTTAAAGCAAAGGAAGGGTCATTCTGGTTGGTAACTTGCATGCAAAAATATTCTATATTCAAAGGTGGCCATCAACTCTCAGTAAGAGAATTGAATACGTTTACGACACGATAAAATAAATGAGATCAAAAAGATTGAAATGCAAGACATGACTTTAGGTATAACATATAAAATATGCTTAAGGATTGATTCATTAATTGAGACATCTTATATTCCTAGTAGATATACGACCATCAGCTCTTGTGATATGCTAGTCGCATGGGTGTTTGGGAGTAAGAGAACATGTAAAAAGTTTATTAACTAAACTCATCGTGTGTGAGTTTAGGCGTGACATTTCAATTATTAACTATAACATAATTAGTTAACATCTTAACATTATCTATAACTATAAGACAATGTCCACTTAAAAGATTTTATGTTATTTTTTGAAATATGCAAATACACAAAAGATAATTGCCGTTCAAGAAATCCTTTAACCTGTAAAAATAAGAAACTCATCCAAATGATAGTTTCAATGATGTATATCCAATCTTGTGAATTCTGTTTTAAAATTTTCTTATACCACTCATTGACAAGTACAGGAAACTAGCTATAACAAATATGGGTGTAGGGCGTGGAGAGAGAGAGAGGAATGAGCCTGTTGCCTTCCTCTTGCCTTGTCTCATCCTAAAAAAGACTAGTTTAAGAATAGGGGAGAGATAGGAATGAGTCTCCTGCCTTCCCTTTGCCTTATGCTTAAATACTAGCTTTTGCCAAGTGAAAATGCAGCGTTACAAGTCTCCTCTCAAAGGATTGGTCATGGAAGCACCACATCAGCGATATCCCAGTAGTTATAAACAAACTTGCACGTGTATCTCATCTATTTTTTAAAAATGTAGGTTAGCCCCATTTCATTTTAAAATATTTTCTTAGACAATTGTTGACTTTGCATATTGAAGATGACTGAGTGCGAAAGAAGAATGTGTTGAAAAGTCGGAGTGATTAGGACATGGGTGCCGGTGGCTATCAGTATTCAGTGCCACCTAATTAAGCGGCTGTTGTTTTTATTTTTTCATTTTCAATCTACTGGCACTTTTCATCATCTACCACAGCCAACGTCAGACAGAATTCATTCGCTAATGTGAATACAAAACGATGTTCGGTAGAGATCATCAATTTTTTTTTTAGTAATTAAAAGAGTTAACAATTAGTTAGAGCTAATAATAAGATTAATGAGCCGAGTGCTATGATTTATAAATATTCGTGGGGTAGTTTATTCCCCGCATATTTGACTTATTTTTATAACATTAATTAATACGTAAAATATTTAAGTTATCAAAATTTTTAGCGACAGATCCAATCAATTGGAAAAATATATATATATTCATTTAATAATATATTTTTGAATAAAATTAAGTTAAATACCATTAAAAGGTTTGAAACATTTAGATTCCATAAATCAACTCTTATTAACAATTGATGAACCGATGGAACTTATAAGATACGTAGAAAAAGCAGATAAAGAATCAGAGGTTGTTGGGTTTTCAAATCTGAGCTCCAATGGAAAAGCAATTAATAAGATACGTAGAAAAAGCAGATAAAGAATCAGAGGTTGTTGTATGATCCAATGGATGCCCGGCTCTGAGCTCCAATGGATACCCGTTCATACTATTCCACGCACGTGAAGAGTACTGTCATTATTTTAAATAATCTACCTGCCCTTTCAACATTTGTCTTGTATATATCATGGCTGTAAGCCAAAAACAAGTGTGACAGTGAGACTGAGAGAGAAGAAACAGAGACCAGCGAGTTACTTTCTTCAGTAAGCGCATAGAAGGGTGCATTGAGCTTTGAACGGTAGCTTATGGAAAAAGTGAAGCCATTTGTGGTGGAGGAGGAGGAGGAGGAGCTACCTCTTCACGGAAGGAAGTCTATCCGTACAACCACCGCCATATCCGCTGGAACGAATGCTGGGTTGCGCATCGTTTCTTTCAATGGAGACCGCTACGGGGAGATGGAGAGCAATCTCCAAAAAGATGGAGGTAAATTATCTCTTCTTTTTTTTTTTTTTTCCTTGAACCAACAAATAAACATTTTTTCTATAAAAATTGGATGTATATAAAAGAATTATATTATGAATTTAATTAACTAGTTAAAACTGTTGCATGCAGAAGATTATGAAAAGCCAAGCCATGGCATACCCAATTTCATAATCGCTAGCTAGGATACAATAGTATCAAACCCTTTCTGCTTCCTCAAATTTAAAATTTTTGTATTTAACTAATTAACAGATATATATATATTTTTGTTGGAAGCTTTCTATTTTAGCGCACACAAAAATGAGAGGAACCAGTGCTCATTAAACAGTGCTATTATAATTAATGTTTATTTTATTAGCAATTCTTTCTAGTACTATGCAACCATTCCCATGTGCTTTCAATTAAGACCATGCGTATGTAACGCGAGCATTAATGTGACAAAAAATAAACTATATATAAAAGAAGTTGACCATGTCCATGTATTCAGATATGTATCATTTTTTATTGTGTAACTGTACCAAAACAACATTCATTGCGACATGTCCCAGACTTTGTTTATTGTGTTATGGGCAGTGGGGGTTTCATTTGATTTAGTGCTGATCTTGGGTATCCATAAAATAAAACTGCCTTGCCTTGTGCGTTAATTTAAAATTTATCAAATATTTTTTAATCTCGATAGTAAAATATTTCTCATTTAAGGCATAACATGAGAATTAACTCAGCTCAGACAACACATGTTGCGGTGCAGTGCAGTCCATATGCTTCTTCCTCTCGTCCCTAATTTTCATTTCCTAGTATGGGTAAAAATACTGAAGATACGTTAATTTTGGCATGTATAAGTGGAAATAATACTATTTGTTTCTATAAATCAATCTATACAATCATTATTGGATCTTTTTCAAACTTAACTTGCAGAATTGGAGTTTGACTAATAAAGCATACACATACACATACACATATTTGAGTAACTAAACCGCAGTTGCGTATCCTAGGAAGGAATGGGTATGGGACATGTAAAATGTACACTCTTCATTGCATTGCATTGCTATTTTTTCTTTTAACAAATTAATTGAGTGGAATTTTAATGAAAAAGATTGATCACAAGCTGTCTAGGAAGTTAACCCTCCTTCAACTCCGGTTATTTCCCCTGTGAAATTATCAGAAATCTGCTTATCCAAAGTTTACTTTTATTCTTCTCCATTATCTCTGGTGTTCAATATCAGATAGCTTTAAGCATTTCCACTCCAGGCTTCGTCTATGTTGAATGTTTTTGGTTCCAGGGAATGAACATTGGGATGAATTATTTGCATCTAAAAATCCAACTGTTGGTGATATCACAAACTCAGAGACTCAAAACCTACCAGCAATATCAAGCCTTCAAGTTCCATTTTCTGCCAAGCCCCATGAGAAATGGATTGAATATGCTACTCCTGACACTGGAACTTCACAAAATGGAAATAGTAGCCTCATCAAAGAGATTGGACCAGATGTGGCAGAAGTATATCTGAAAGAGGTGATTAAGAAGCCTAATACACGAGAATTCTACTGTCCTCATTGTAATACTTGCATACAAAAAGTTATGCTTCGTGATACCGAACAAGAACATACTTCTGCTCAATGTCTTGAGCTGATCAGATGCACATCTTGCTTCAGTTTTCTCGTCCCTGCAGGTACTGCATATTACTTCTTTTCTCCTTCTTCTGCATGAAGTCTATGTTTCATATATGGCAGTAGATTGATAGAATTTCAGCTTAAAAAGTCATGGGCATGGAAAGTTCTCTTTTTTTTTTTTATTGATCCTGTTCATATAGAAATTAAACCAAGTCAAGCAATTTTAGGCCCTCTTATCTCCCTTTCAGCCCTGAATTCATGTTTCTTGGCCTGCAATGAGCACTAACTCTGCATTCAATAAATCATGAATGGACTTAATCATAAGATTGTTATTGCATGAGCATGACTATAGATTGGATTTGCACATAGGATACTGGTAAAATAATAAATAGTTGAGTATGTTAAGTGGTTATTAAATCCTGTTGAATTTCTTCAACTGGAATGCTATTTGCCAGAGTTTTTGTTGTGTTCTATTCTTCATTTCTTGTTGCTATACATCATCTGCAATTTACCGTTCCTTTTTATACAATTAACAGGGCGTTGGTTCTCGAAGCCTATTGATCCAGGCACAATGGGCAACAAAGGTAGCACACTTCATGCCCTAAGAAAATACTATTTTGGAATTTATTTAAAAGTTTATGTAACCAGGAAATTTCATGAACACAATTCTGTTGGACTGAACCTATACTATGGGTTCACCTCTGCATTACAGATGCAATTCAGTTTTCTAATGACAGTGATGGCCTTATCATTGACTAGGAGTTCTAGTTAATTTATTTTGATTCAAAATCTGTCATAATTTCAAATTACAACCTGGGGAAAAAAGTCTACAGAGAGTCCTCCTTTTTGGTTACCATATAAGTAAACAAGCATATGGGCATGCAAATACACGTAGAAGAAGTACCATAATGTTTTCCTATCACAGTGCCCTTACCAGTTTTGTGTTTGCACAAGAAACACTGGGGATGTTGAATTTTCAATAAAGTCTGTTATGCATCAAATTTCAGGTGTTCTTTCGCAAACTGAATTTATGTCCACAAGTATTCTGTAAATTTGTGAATATTGAGTGTGATTTCACAAGAAAGTTTTATTACTGACCATTGTAGTTGAATTAATTAAATTTAGTATTTGGTTACCCAAAATATTAAAAATTACACTTATTTTGGAAACTTTGATACCATTTTCCTTTTTTTTGACATTACTGATAATTTGATGAAAAGTAATAAATGCTGATATGTTGAATCCATTCTCTTCTTGTTCTATCCCATGTTCTGATTGGTTCTGCAGGTACAGATGTGACTCCACCGCTAAGTGTAGCACAAGCTCCTGAAGATGATCCTGCTTCGGTGTTTGACAAACGTTCACCCCCTACTTCTCCTGGTGGAGCTGATCGGACTGTGCCCCAGAAGCCTGACATGGGTACTGCAGCTGTTGCAACATCAGACTCTACACAATCACTTGTGCAAATCGTAATACCTTCTACTGGTTCAGAGCAGAAACCAGGTAATGTTTACATGTCTTGCAATGATACTGATCTTCAAATTGTAGCACACTTCCATTGGCACGCTAGTGCAACATATTGTTTTAGCTAACATCAATTAGTGATTCTAGATACCAACTGACTTGGTCTTGGATATTTATCAAAGAGAGGTATGTTAATAGAAATACTACTTTGAAAATTGAATAAAGAGCAATGAAAAGTCCTCAGGGAAATGGGTGTGATTAAAGTCAAAAGGGTGTTCAGTTTTCAATTATATGCTTAGGATGCCTCCTTGTAAATTAAGGGTGTCATTTTTAGGACCACTCTCTCGTCTTTATACGAAAGTTATGGATAGAATATGTTGAACAATTGCGGACGTTTTGTCCTCTTTTTTTTCTTTGATCCTAATTCTGTTACCCTTTTAATGTCTTAAACTTCCATATATCCGTCTCATGGTTAATTTCCTACAGAATGTGTTCCACCAATTTATTTGATTCATAATTTTTGCCTGCAATATAGAAGAAGATGATCTAACTTAGCATTTGCGAACCAGGGACGTCTGAAGAAGACACATCTCAGACCAAACCAGCCCTTCATGATCCAACGCAGACAACAACTAGCACTGAATCCAGAAGTGACTACAAGGTGGAGATTGTAAAGAGCATCGTATATGGTGGTTTAATTGAATCCATTACAAGTTTAAGTGTTGTCACATCTGCTGCTAGTGCTGGTGTTACCCCTTGTAAGTTTAGAATTAAATTTTTTTAATCTTTATGAAGCATTTCATATATTGGACAATGCATGCTACAACTTGCAATTTTTCCCACATTCTAAAGTACTTAGATAACTTACTACTCCACATTTTTTAGTGAACTAAGTAATCTTACGGTCAATTTCTCAAGTGCCCTATTGTGGACACATTCCATTATTCAATAAAATCAACTCTAGTCTAGCTACTTAAATTGTTGCCACAGAGAAAAGTAAAGTTTCAAAGGCAAATCATATGTATCATTCTACTTTTATGTGCAATAAGCCATTATAAATTTCCGATGGTCATGCTAACTTTGGCATTTTTTCTAAATGAATTTTGAAACAGACATCCACAACCCAGAGATTTAGAAATTAGGTTGTCGATAATTATGCAAGGTCTTTTGCATTTTAGCTTATAGACGACCTGAAATTACTTGCATATTACTAAAAGCTACTGAACTACATATTACAATAATCAAGTAGCTGCTTACAAGGACTATCAAGCCTTTGGTCTATTTTCACATTGTTTGACAATTCAATTAATAACCACTTTCCGATTGCAGTGAAGATTGTAGCTTTGGCACTTGCAAACCTGATTGGTGGACTTTTTGTCATGGGGCAAAATGTGAGCTTCTTTCCTTTACATTAGTTTCTAGTTTGGGGCCGTTACTTCAGTATGTTCAATGATGAGCTATAATACGAGTAAATGCTCCCTGATGATTGAAAAACCACATGTTAGGTTGAGCTTCATCCTGATAAATGTGTACTTTCGTTAGCGAATCAGAAAGTAGGAGCATCCCATTTACCTAAATGATATTTGGAAAACATATGTTGTTGACTATTGAATTTATGCAAAATTGCAGCTTTGGGAATTGAGAAGTGATGAACCCGCAGAAACCTCTGGTACAAGAATTCCACAAGTTGATCGCTACCATGTATTGTTGGGGAATAGAAATAATTTCGCAATTCACATTCCGGTTGCTGTGTTATCATACCTTGTCTTTGGCTTAATACCTCCTGTAGTATATGGTTTCTCGTTTCAGAAGAGCAATAACACAGATTTCAAGCTCTTGGCAGTTGCAGCAGCTTCTTTCATATGCATTACAATACTTGCCATAGGAAAGGCTCACATCCAGAACCCACCGAAGTATGCCTACTTCAGAACTATCCTGCAGTATTTGCTCATTGGGGCCATGGCTTCAGGAATTTCATATGTAGCAGGAGACCTGGTCAAGAAGGTCATGGAAAAGTTTGGTTGGCTCAATTCAGTAGCTGTCACTACGCCTCTTCCTGAAATGGATTCGGGGACGTTGACATGGGCATCGTATTGATACTAACGAAGTGAAGTCCAGTTTCCTTTTTCTTTTTTGTCGAGAGTGCGTAGGTCTGAGCATATGGCAGATGCCATGTCAAAAACAGGACTTTAGAAATGAAATAAGATTAATGGCTACGACAGGAAGAGTCTCAAATGTGCTTGGCCATTCTACTGATGGTGCCAATTATTTGTCTTAGAAGGATCGTAGTTATTTGACAGTGGCTTCTTTTCTTTCCAGTTTCGAGCTAATAAAATTTCTCCCTTGATTGAGAAGAAAAGGGTGCAATGCAATAGCATCACAAAAGCGTATAATTGCCGTCTGCTACTTGTCTATTTATGGAAGATCTTAAAGTGGGAGTAACAAGTCAGCGCTGAACTTGTGAAAATGCATCCGCAAGTACATCAATTTGCGATAACAAATTATACTGGGAGACCTCATCAATTCCAAATAATAAATTTCCTAAACAAGGGTATAAGATGATGCTAAGGGAAAGTCTGGTGTGCTTTTAGGTAATTACCTGTTCCACCATTTCGATTTGTACTTTGATTTCTTAATTTACTTTAATTTTAGCCTCAATTAATTAATCATCCCTTTATTCTTAATATTCATAAAGTTAGACGTAGCGTATACCTTTTCTTATGGGATTGAATCCTACTCCTACTCATCATTGTACTAGTATAAAATAATGTCTATATGCCTGTGGTCTTATATTAAGACAGAATTAAGAAACAATAAAGCACAATTTTTTCTAAAATCAATATTTCTTTTACCTTTTAAACTTAGGCCTATATTAAGTACTAATTATATGAAAATGCCTAATTTAATATATTCTCTTCAGAACTAAAGGGTTCAAATAAAGTTTTATTTAATAATTTTTGAAAACATGATCCTAATTATTAAAGAGGATTAAGAGATTGAAAAGACTATTATGGTAATGATGAAATATAGGAAAAAAAATTTAACAAACCAAGTTAATCAACAACATAATACAATGAAAGGAGAGCACATGACCATGTTGGACTCTGCAAAACCATCATTAAAAGGGTTGTAGTCTAGTATAGCGAGATTGAAAATCACTTTGACAAACTTTGAGATTAAATCAAACATTATCTAGATGTTCCAGTAATTTGTGAAATTTGTTGAATTTCTAGATGAGAATCCTAATACACATATTGCTAACTTCTTGGAGATATGTGACACTTTCAAAATTAATGAAGTAACTGAAGAGGTGATTATGTTGAGGATTTTTCAGTTCTTATTATGAGATCAAGCAAAGTTGTGGTTGAAGTCACTACTTATGAATTCAATCATAACAAAGGTCAACTTGGCCAAAAAGTTGTTAGCCCACCAAATAAAACTTTAAAATTGAGGAATGATGTCTATGCCTATAAGTAGTTGGACAATGAGACATTTTATGAGTCATCGGAAAGGTATAAAGATTTTGTCAAGAGTTGTCCACACCATGGGTTACCAAAATGGTTGCAATTTCAAACCTTTTACAATGTTCTAAACTATTCAACTAAGCATATGGTTGATGTAACAATTGGGGCAACTCTAAATAATAGGACTTTAAAACTGCCTTAGAGCTAATTAAAAAATGACTATGAACAAATATTGATGGTAGATAGTATTGGTAGCTTAGGTAGAAGCACTTATAAAGGAAGTTGATATCCTAAGTAGAGTAGTGTAACCAACTCAAGTATTATGTTATAAGTTACGTGGGTGATGGCATAACGGTACTAAATGTTAAGTCAACAATCCTTTTTTTCAAGTTAATAAAGCATGTGGAATACTTGAGGAACTATCCACAATAATGAAATTACCCTTACATTCTAGAATGAAGAAATTATCCTAACTTCAGTAGGAGCAACCGAATAGGAGGTGTAAGGCAGAGACAAAACAACCCCATGGATTCCTACAAAGATGCCTAGCTTAATAAGATGATGAATCGACTAGAAGTTAGTAATCGAGAAGCTATATATAACTTTTAAGTGGTTTGAAAGATTAAAGCATAAGTTGGATCAATAAGCTAATTTGAATAGTTGGATAATTTCATAAATTTAAGGGGGCAGGGATCTTTGCCTAACAAGATTGAGGTGAACCTGAAGAAGAAATCTTTGTCCATCAATAAAAATAGTGGCAAAATCCTAATGAAGGAAGAGGAGAAGATGGAAGTCAAAAGAGACGAGGACGTCTTTTATTCTACAGATGAGAAATATCCTTCTTTGTCTAAATATGATTTATATTATTTAATTGATACTGAAATACTAACTATATAATTCTTTTTAGGAATTAATCAAGCAAGTTCCACCAAACTTTTGTGCTATATAGAATATAACCAAGTGTTATAGAAGAACATGAAGGCATAGACAAGAGAAGGCTCAATAATCAATTGAAGAAGGCCTTCATATGTTACCTATACAACTCCTTTAACGAGGGGCTACACATTAGTTTCCCTATATTCTAATCAATACTAACGAAAGTTTCTAGCTAAATAACTCTAATCAAACATTTTTCAGGAGGCAACCCAACCAAAATTTCAAGAAATTTTAATTTCAGTTACTTCTAGTTACAAATAATTATTTGGATTTGGATTTAGTTATAATTGTTTTAACATTATTTTTATATTATTTTAAACCATAATCATTGCTGAAAATTTTTAAAATGTTAATAGATGTTTGTGTTTTTCTTTTCTTGTAATTTCTTTTATAGGTGAAAGGAAAGGCTATCATCAATTGGATAGTCAATAAAACTATGGATGGCTTACAAAAAAAAGTTCAAAATTATAGTTCAGAAAATTACACAACTTTGGACAAGCTCATGTTTCAAACCATATTTTAGGATGGTACAGGCACACCCTAGCGACATGACCATATTTTCTTAGACAATCCTAAAACCAAGTTAGTTTTAAAATTTTAGTGTGTAACACAACCTACCTCCAAATGTTTAGACCCTATGATATTCTTATTGTTATTAGTAAATAACGCTATAGAAAGATTATCACAATGCAACCATATAGGTCAAACAACTAAATCGACCATAGATAGTTTGTAAATCAAAATTTTTAACTAAGCTACCTATGAAGTATCCCTATAATATGCAACAAACTCTATGTGAATAGGAAAAAAGTCCCCAATATTTATTTGACACTTTTCCATGAAATAGCACAATTTACTAATATAAAGATATAACTTAATAAAGACTGTCTATCATTTGAACACGTAACAAAGTCAAAATTTATGTACCTAATAAGATATAATTTCTTATCCTTCTTGTATATCAGATATAATCCTTTGTTCCTTAGAGATATCTCAAAATTCTTTTAACTATATTCTCGTTGTTTAAACCTAGTTTAGATAAATATATTCCCAATGATCTAACAACAAATGCAATGCTAGTCCAGTGTGGACTTAAGCATATATAATAATGTCAACTGCACTAGAATAAGAAACATTATTCATGATCTCTTTTTCAATTCCAGTATTTGAACATTGTGTCAATGTGAAGCTCTCTTTATGAGAGATCGATTTTAGATGAGATTTTTAATTTTTTATATATAACCTTTGTAACTCATGCTTAATGTACGCTCTTTGAGAGAGACTTAATAAATGAATCTGAATACTAAGGACTAAAAGTGCTTTACCAAGATCCTTCTTGTTAAAATGCTTACCTAATGGGTGCTTAAACTTATGCAAAATGACCAAGTTATTTAATGCAAGCAAGTGACCTTATGCAATATGGACAAGTTATTTAATCCAAGCAAGATATAATATAAAATTAGAAAAAAGATCTTTGATTATGATGTGTATATCTGGTCAAAATTATGCTAATAATCATAAGCCTAATCAAAATTATCCTAATAATAATATGACAAGTGCATCTATCGTTCTTATAGTATAACCCAATGAATATAATTGTTGATACTATGAGGATTATATTAAATGTCTTTATATTATCTAACCTAGTAAAATGAATGATTGATTTTAAAGATAAAATTAATTGAATTATAAGTTTGAATATAGAGTAACTAACTAAAGCAATAGCTAAGGATAAAGAAATCAAAAGATTTATGTAATGTTATCTCTAGGATTTCATACAACTCTTATTATTTATGTCATAATCTATTCATACATATTACTTTTAATCCCTTTTTATGAAATCCAAAATTGAATCAAAATGCTCACCTAGGAATAATTATGAATCATTTATAAGATAACTCGAGTCTTTCATTAAATCAAAGAATTAATCTTTAAAAATAGCTATAGGATTCATCCCATTTAGATCTATCCTAATTTTGCTCAAGCTAAGATAAAAGAAGCTAATAACAATCAAGAAAGAAAACAAGATTGGAAAAATCATCCTCATAGATGCTTTAAATCTGGATGTTCATTATCGAATCCTAATGGCATTCCCTTCTTTGTCTTTAAAGTTGCTCCTTTCTTGTCCCAAGACACTCTAGTTCATCTCCTTCTGTCTACTGCTTAATGATCCCCCTTATTGATTCCAAAGGCCCCCTTTTATTCTCATAAAAACCTTAAAGTTCAACGTGTCTTGTGTAACACTAATCCAATATTGATATATGTTGGTCCTATGTTTTTCACAACTATAGAAAATCCTAATTTACATAAAAATTACTACTAATAAGAGTCACCAAAATGGATTGTATTGGCTTAGTAACTCCTTAATCGTAAATATGATGGCTCATCTTGGGAACACGGGTCTAAAGGCTATGAACAAGAGTTTGTGTTTGGGAATTATTATTTATATGGCAACTTCTCAAAGCACATATTGGACGAGTATCATATGTGGGAAAAATATGGGACCATGTTTTACCCGTTTTCTAAATATAGGTCCATGTTCATTCATATTCATCCAAATTTATGCTAAAACTTCTCCAACTTGACTTTAACTTGCTTGAATTTATTCACTCTTCATTGATGAGAAAAAATAAGACTTAAACATAAAGTACCAAATCTTATAGAAATAATCCAAACATAGGGCAAACTACTTTAAAAATCATGTTAAGAACATAAGCTAATTAGCACTTATCGAATTCCCCTACACTTAAACATTTATTTATACCTAAGCAAATCAATTTCATCACTATTAAATTAAATGGGTGGTACCCCTAAAATGAATTTATTGAATTAATTGCATCAATCAAGATTCTCTATTGTTTATTTAATTGCAAAGTTCATGAAATTTTTAAGCATTTAGCTACTTACATCACAACATAAATCAATTCAATTCAACTTCATAACTCTTTAAAGTTTAAAACAATCCAAAAAATTTGACCTAATATATAGTGTGAACATATATGAGAGAGATGCTTCAACTTTCAAACATTTTCATAACCTTAATTGAAAGAAAAGCAAAAGACTGACTTTAAAATAACACAAGAGCAATTACAGGCTTGTTTGAAAAGTCACCTAATCTTTTGACACGAGAGTAAACATTTTGTCATGCATACTCTTAGTTACTCAATTAGGTCATCATTTCAAATGGAAACTAATACTAATCTTTAACTTCAACCTTTTACTTAGTCTCAAGCTAACAAAGTCATCATCATCATCTCACCTAGTCTGAAATCCCGCAATGAAGCGAGGTTTGGGGAGGTCTGGTAGTATGCAGCCTTACCTCTACACAGTAGAGAGGCTATTTCTGGTATACCCACATGCAAATGAGACAATTTAAGAGTAATGCATGTGACAGAGAAAATAGGAAAAACTAGCACGGTAAGTTATTAAGTAAATAAAAATTACAATACATACTTAAATAGATAAAAAAAAACAAATAACAGGGTATACCTGTTGGTGTCCAGATCTGCGAATGCCTAAAAAGCTACAAAGTCTTATTCTACTTGTCTCCAGTTAGGATAGGCTTCCTTGGTCAGAGACCTTGAAGGTATGACAATCTTACTGTCCCCACACACTTGTCTCTAGAAGCCTATCTGAATGCCTGTGAGCCTTGTCCAAGAATTACACTCAGAAAAGGGAGAACGAACGAAGAATTGGACTTCCTACGCGATAATCTGCTTCTCGCGAACAACATCTCCTCATGACTACTATACTGTTTTGGCGAATGCTAAAGGTTACTCCTTTACCCTT
>JANZXV010000004.1:14953450-14969172 GCA_027576455.1 Erythroxylum roigii | reverse complement strand
TCTTAACACCCACGAAACTGAAGTCTTCCTCTTCCTCTTTCTTCTTCAAGAAACCATTGGAAACCCACGAAGAAACCAAAACAAAGAGAAACCCTAACCTCTCTTCTTCATCTCCACTTGATCGAATGACTCTTCTCTTCCTTGTAATTTTCGACTTCTCTCTTTTGTTGGGTGAGTTTCGGTGGTTCTCAAAACAAATAACCTAAGACACAACTCTTTCTCACTTAATCGAACTCCATCTTTGTCTTCTCTTCTTGGTGTTGTCGACATCTCTTCTTTGTTGCTTCTCTTTGATAGTTTCGTATCTTCTCTCTTCTTTTGTTGAAACAAACGAAGCTTCTTCTCTTCTATTCTCCAAGTTTCGAGACTCTTCATTAGCTCTTCCCCTTTGTTTCATTTTTAATCTCATTTAAATGCCACCTCACACACCCATACGACACTCTCCTCTCATTAGCTTCTCTTCATTTTATTTTCTCTTCTTTTATTTACTTCTTTCTCTTTTCATTAAACCTAATGGACCCTAGAAACCCTAGCCCAATGACTTCTTTAAACTCCTCCCTTGTTTTAGTCTTTTACAAATTAAATGGGCTTTCTCTCTTTTAATTAAATCACATATTTATGCCTTAGCAAACAACCTTTCTAACTTAGCTCATACCTAAAAATTCGTGGGCCTCCATTCATAGCACAACAATTCCTACTTCAAATTCCTTCTTTTCTCTTTTAATTGCAAACTACATGGACCCAAGCCCAATTGTTTCATTTCTTCTACATAATCCTTTATTTGCCACTTAAATGGACCTAGCCCAAATACTTCATTTACTTTTTCATTTAATAGGATAAAATTTACATGGCCCATCTTTAAAAACCAATACCATCTTATTTTATTTAAAGTCTCACACCTTATTAACATACACTCTAATTTAACTAAATTCTTCACTTTAATTTCTAAAATCCATACAAGCTCTCGCAATCACCTCAATTCATAGGACCCTCAATTCATATAATTCTTTTTATTACTAACAACATTTAATAATCAAAACCTACACAATAAAATCCTCAATTTCTTCCAACCAAATTACAATTAATCAAACTAAAACCTCAAAATAAAATCAGACAACTTATTTACCAAAGAAAAGGAATTGGGGCCCAACACAACATCATTTCCTAGTAATGGCTATGGTGATTTCAAATTTTTGCCAACTGGAGACTTAGTTTAAGTGGTGCTGCCTTCTCCAGATTTTCAATCATTTGAGATGCAAAGTCTTCATTCCCTACTATAGTGGGGTCTTCTTTTGATAATACTGGAGGCACAATAACTTCTTTTCCATTCTTTATACGTGGCATTATAGTTCCACCGATTATGATAAATTATTGATCACTTTTATAACCAGCCTGGAATTCGATTGTGTCAAGGAAGAATTTCCCAAAAATTGTGCCTGATATCTAATCAATGATATAAGTGAACTTTGGAAATCCTAAAAATAGAATTCTAACTTACTAAGTCACAAAATGCTAAAGAGTGTTGATGCTTGAATGTTAAATTAAAAAGATAATTGTATTTAAATAAAAGATGAGTACAAAATATAAAGAAAGTTTAAACAACAGAAGGGTTTAAGTTTAAGTAGTGTGATTATGTTTGTCTCTTGTGATCTGTTGCTAGTGTATTTATATAATCTTCTCAAATTCAACCACCTCAAATAATTCTCATGTAATTATTCAACTTCCAATCATCCTCCAATCATAGTCAAGTCCTAACTAATTGCCTAACAATACACAATTATTTGTAGAACAAATGATAATCATGTTTCAACCATCTTGACTCTCAAATCCTGGACTTCCTTACTATTTCTCATGCTTAGGAATTTTCTGAACAATCTAGTTAACTTATAAAAATCTTAACAACTAGGCATTTTCATATTTGGACCAAATAGGCTTAATTTCACTGAAGCTATTAACGATATCATTTGAATTATCTTTAAATTTAAGATTACAAACAAAATTAAATAAAGACTCATCATTTTAATATTTTTATGAACAATATTACCTAAATTATTTTTACACACTTTAAATTATTTTATTGATGTGTAAATATATTTTAAACAAAATTATTATGAATATATCCTTTGCAAACACGGTCAGGCTTCTTGCAAATACATAGACATAACAGCTGTTGGGCATCAAATTGCATATTATAGACTACTTTTTCATGACAACCTCTTGTTATCCTTTACCTTTTTCTTACAACCATTAATATTCATATGTTGCCTAAGGTAAACATCACATTGCAGAATAAAATGCAAATTAGACAGACAAAAATTACAAGTTGCTCTTAAGTCATTTTTTAAAGGTCTTATCAAATCCCTAAGAAGGTTAATGGGAAAGTTTTTATGGTCTAGGGGATCTGAAAGTAGATATGGAGCAAACGTTCCATGGAAAGAAGTCTACAAAACTAAGGAAGCGGGAGGACTTAGGGTTCTACCTATATCAATAAGCAATAAAATTTATTTGGAGCAGAGAATTTGGAGCGTGTTGAGGCACAAAGATTCATTATGGGTGGAGTGGATCCACTTACGTTACATAAGGGGCAGAAGCTTCTGGGAACTACAAGCTAATCAAATCCACTCCTTTTTCTTCTCCAAAATTTTAGAAATGCATCAAACCTTATCAAGACTTGTAACTAAGGATAGCAATGGGTAGGGTTCGGTTTGGGTATTACTCTACCCATATCTATATCCATTTTTTATGACCCAACCCACGTCCATATTCATATCCATCGGTTTTTACGATTTACTACCTATATTCAAATCTATTGGATTGTTCGGATTTTTAGATATCCATCGGGTTATATAGCACATAAAAATATAACTTTTAAATAGAAAATATAAAGAGCAGATTTTTGCGAACACTCCAAATCAAAATTACTTTAATAATAATAAGTCAAGATTTTGATTTGTATTTCTTAAAAAAATCATAAAATTGGAATAATAAAAATCATAATGTCTAGTGCAAAGATAACATATATTTTTTTCAATCAAGAATTGGAATAAAGATTGAAATATCCAGAGTTTCAAATTGTCTTTGCGTGAACTCCACAAGATAACATTCAAAACTCCATCTCCATATCATTTGCATTATTATCATCCTATAAGAAAATAAAATATGATGAAAAACATGAAGACTGAGGAGTAAAGTGGAGATTTTAAAGCTGTTTTTCTCATAAAATATTAATATTTTATTATATTTAACTATAAATATTCAAGAAAAAACAGAAAAATAGAGTTAATAAAAAATGGGTAGGATATAGGTATCCATTAGCTGGGGTTATCACTAGACCCATATTTAAATCTATATCCACATCTATTTTTCAGCATCCATTTAAAATCTATTTTTTAGCCTCCATGTCTATTTTTCGGATCAGGTAGTGCAGATATTAATCTGTTTGAAAACGCATGTCATCTCTACTTGTATCAAGCATTATCTTCTCTTATTTGACAATTGGAGCAAAAGTGGTCAGTAACACCATGAAGTGTTAATTAACATTCCAAGGGGGGCAAAGTGAATGAGGCGATCAATGGAGACAACTGAGTCAATGTCCCATAGGTAATGTCATAATATTCTACCAAGTTATATACCAAACAAACTGAGAGAAGACATACAGATGGTCCATGCATAGCGCAGGAATTTTTACAAACAGCTCATTTAAAGCGTGCCTATGCTAAGAGAAAGAGAAGGTTGAGTAGTGGAAGATTGCATGGGATAAGAACTTGCCTCCCAGAATATCTTTCCACTTATGGTTGATGTTCCAGGGTCAAACTCCATTTCCTAAACATGGGCAACAGATGCGGGTAAAGTAAGAACGGAGCATTTATTTTTCAAATGCGAATAGTCAAGGGTGATATGGAGTGGACTTCTGAGGAAGCTGCAGGTGGGACTCATTGATACGAGGTGGGTAAGCTCCATCAACTGGTTCAAAAACGTTAACACTGATCGTGGACAAGAATGTTATGCTATTGACTTTTGGATCGACACTATGTAATACATGGAAGGAAAGTAACAGGAGAGTATTTAGAGGAAAAGAAAAAGCGATGGAAGAGCTAAGGGGTGAGATTATAAAATGGACCAGGAACAATGCATGTTAAACAACAAAACAATGAGTTGTAGGGAGGAGCTGGCCGCTGCATTGTAGATGTTAAGTTGACAACTTGTTTGACTTTTGTCTAAGATATCAATTTCAAGGCAGCGTTGTAGCTCGAATGTAACCCGACACACAATGGGTTGTGGCCTTTTCTAAGGCATGTATTGGCAACCTTCCTTGTACAATTTTTGAAAAGTTCTAATACAATTTCTTTAACTTCAAAAAAATAAAAAAGATCATATTATTCACTACTGAGATATGGAATATAAATGCTGAAAGTAAGCCCTAATCTTCGGCCAATGGAATGGTGACTACCAGATAACAAAAAGACAAGGTAAAATTAAAGCTTACAACTTTTAATGTAAATGTCAGTCTAGCCAATGTAAGAATTCCTTATCAACAGAAGCCAAAAACCATACTTCATTAAGAGCTCACAGATTTCATCTACAAATAAAAACCCACTCTCAAGACTCTTCCTTGCTTAGTTCACAAACGGCTCTTTGAGCATGTAATTGCTTTTCATGAGCTTCTTTTGCGGCAAGGGCTTCCTCATCAAGTACCTGTATAGGAGACCACTCTGGCAATTTGAACCAGCCACCTTCCTTCTCTCTGTACCCCAGTATATCTTCTTTTATTCTCATAAGTTTAGCTCTTAGTCTAATGATAGCAAAATCCACCGTTGTTCCCACAACAGCGAAAATGATCGAATATCGTAAGGCACCGAATTGACCACCTAAAACATAAATGAACAAGGGGAGAATGAAAATGAAGCTGTAGAAAGGTAGACGTGAAACCTCCCAAATGTATGAATAATTGGTGGTTCAACCTATTAAATTGAGAAGCAGACAAAATTATCAGAAGATCACTATTAACAAGCCTTTCATACTTGAACAACACATTCATGATTTGTTTCCAGCCAAAGAAACATTTGATAATGGATAATGAAGCTAATCATCTAATTCCATCACTGATTTGTGATTAAAATGAGAACCTATCAGAAAATATTGTTCTACCTGTACCTTCACACTGAGGTAGAATTATCATTCCAAAATTAGATGATATATTCAAGCTCCACCATGGTAAAATTGGAATGTTTGTCAGACTCCACTCAGGAGAAAATAGGAGATAACAGAAAGACTCAAGGTAGTAAAACAGCTCCTTGTTGTGGACAGCATTATTATTGAATTGCGGTAAATAATTTCGTTGAAAAGCTTACATAGCCCACAAATCAGTGAAAGCCAGTGACTGAGCTAAGCTGCCCAATATATCATCTCAAGAATGAATACTATTTGCAAATACAGAAAAGTATACATAAACTAAGAATGCATATGAGATTCAGAAATACAAATTCAACTCTACCCTGAAGTCTTCCAAGAAGTGCACCAGTACCAAACCCTGCAACAGCAGAGTTCATAAGATCGTCAGGATCTGATCTTCGATTTACTCTCACAAATTCTCGTGCCCCTGCCAAATCAGAGGAGTCAGTACTGATATGGAAAAATAAAGGATTGTCGAGAAAGAAATAAGTTTTGTACCAAGACTGATAGTTGTTTAAAATGACCATCAGCATACTACTAAGTGAGATATTGCATATTAACTGGACTTTCTAAACCATATCTCCGGAGGATTGTCGACAAATAACAGGAGAACGCTTCTTGTCAACAAATAACAGGACAACGCTTCTCCACTGATAAATATCAGGCCTTGTGTACCATGTAACCTTACATGTTTCAAGGAGGAAGATATAAATCCCGTGGGTGTGACGTTTACATATATAAGCCTTTACGGCTGAGACATGTAATACTCAGATTGCTCTCTCTGCTCGTTCTGAAGCATTCCTGTTTATCTCCCACTTTCACCTATTATAGAAGAAATATGCAACACTAATGCGACTTGAACATTCATAAGTGCAACCCCATTTACAAACTCTCTCAGTCAAGCACACCAATGAGGCATTTAGTAGTAATACTTGAAAACTTGAGTTGTCAAGTTGGTTGGAAAGAGTTTTACACAGCTATAACCACTCTATCCACACATTTACGTAGAATCACAACAAGTAGACTATTATTCGAAGTTGATCTGTAAACAGACAAAAGGGTAAATCAACCTAAACAAAATAGACAGGGACAAATAAACAAGAAAAGATGATACAATGAAACAGAGATAAATACCGCAATAACACGCAGTGACGATTGCAGAATTAGTGGCATAAGTAGCAGAAATGTGAGGGAGTCCATGCACTATCCGATGCTTAGACACAAGCCCAACGCCTCCCCCAGCAAACCCTGAACAAATAAAAGAAAAAGTGTGCTAATCGAATGGAGAGAAAAAGAAAAAGAAGAGAAGGGGAAAGACCTGCGAGGAGGGTGGGGAAGAATATGCGCTCTTTCCAGTTGGCAGAAGACGACGGAGACGGTGGAGACGTTGGATCAGCATCTAGAGGCTTGGAATTCATGGCTTCCAATCGACAAATGGGAAAAATCTCAGCTACTGCTACTACTGACTATGAACCTGTTTGCAGAGTGGGTTGGGTTGTCCTCTCCAGGGGGGTTGGAATTAGAAAATAGAAATTGCCTGGGTTTCTCTTGTTTAGCTCAACAGAGTCCAGTCCACGATATATTTGAGAACATTCATTCTTTCTGCATAAGAGCTTGTTTTAATTTTTAATTTTTAAATTCAGTAAAAATTATGAAAACTATAATAAGTAATTTATTATCAAATAAATATATATTATTTAATGTATTAATTATTAATGAAAATATGAATAATTTAGTTTAATATTATATCTATGTAATTAAATAAATTACTGATAAATATAATTAAATTTAAATTTTCTTTAATACATATGTATATATATTTAAAATAAAATTTGATTTAATAATTAAAATAAGTATTAGTTTATAAATGAAAATATTATGTATTTTAATATAATAAAACAATTTTTATTATAAAAATTTTATAAGATAATAAAATAAATTTATTTAATTAAAAATAATTATCTTAACAACCAAACAATATTTTATTTTATTTTCAAAAACTAAAATTACAATAGAAAGTCATTTATAAATAAATAAAAATCAGCGGAAAAAAAAGCTTCTTAATGATTATTGGACAAAATGTAGAGATATTACATGTTTAACGAGTTTGGGACTGAGTTGGTACCCTAGGACTTGGTGCAAAATGTATAGAAATTACTACATGTGTTTAGCAAAGCAAAGCAAAGCAAATTTGATACGGTCGTTGGGAGTGGTAGGCTAGGACTAGGAGTGCATCTAAATCTAATCATGGCATTCATTATTTTGAGTTAAATAACTGTAAACATCTCTCTCGCCAAGTCTAATCTAATATTATATGCCACTTCAAAAAAGAAAAGAAATAAAAATAGTAATGGAATTTGGATCACGAGTCTGATGAATCTGCTTCCATATCTTCTGAATCTGACCCATCACCTTCCTGCTTGACATCCAACTCGTCTGATCTCTTTTGAGTCCCTCCTCCAATCCTTCTCTTGTGCTCTGTCATAATAATAATAATAATCATTCAAGTTAGCATATCATGGCGTATGACACATTGTTAAGAAAAACCAGACCTGCAATTTACTTTTGTTATTAATCGCACTGCGAGTAATAGCCAAGAATTCTTCCCATCTGAATTTCCTCAGCTCTTCCTTCTCCTCTTCTGAGAGCTCAAAGTTTGGTTCCCTCCCACACATAAAAGCTGCCCTGAAGATACAAGAACCTTAAGATGAGCCTTCAAGATTTTTAATCGCGCCACACAAATCAACATAATGTCCAAGTGCATTTCCAGTTTTATCAAAAGTATGTAAATGTACAACTAATTTTCATATTCCTCCCGTTGAACATTCTTAAAATCCAAACTCTAGTCTTTAACATTTCTTGTTCCCATATTCCTGCATGTTCATATTGCTTTCTAGTCCAGGCTCGTGTGAATCAGGTATGCCACATTCAACTAGAGAATGATATCCAAATTTGAATCGTAGAATTTGGAATCCTGAGACTGTTACCAACCAAATATTTGCTGGCTTTCTACTTATTGCATCCATAACTAGGACCTTAGAGCATCTCTATTCAAGCCTGTGAGCTATGTAAATTGCCACATAAGAGTCAAAAAAGCGGGAAAAACAAGAAGCCTGTAGATTGCTTTTAGATTATAAAACCATCATACCACAGTAATTATTTTAATAGGAAAGGTACCTGTATAACAAGATCTATAATTCATCTTATCAAGAACCAAAAGTAGTTGATTGAACTTACTAGAAAGTCACTTATAGTTCTGTCTATAGTTGTGATTAGATTCTCAAGTCGTTGACAATTTGTATCCCTCACCAGAAAGAACGTTTAGAAAGAGATGAAAGGAGACAGAAGCAGAGGGGAAAAAAAAAATACGGCTGATAAAGGATTATAAAGAGAATAATCTGGAAAGAAAATTACAAAAATTACAGCTGACATAGATCATAAACACTACTTTTCTCATTACAAAGAAGGATCGATGAGCAACAGGAGAACAATGACCAGAAAGTTAATTTCAAATTATTGTGCATATAGGTGCTTAAGCAAGCAGTGAAATGATTCGATCGTATTCCACTTTTCCAATTTTTATTGTCTCACGTACTTCTGCTAATAAGTACTATGGTACAAAGCAACTAAATTGTGGACTGTTACCTGTCATATAAATGAGCAGCCTCTTCCTGTGAACTAACAGTACCCAGGTGGATCTGCTTCTTATCAACTTTAATTGCGGCCTGCCATTTCATATTCTTGAAATAAACACCTCGCATTAAGCATGGTTCTTGGTTTTGCACATGCTTCCTCCTATGTCGTTTTCTGCGTTTAATTGGTTGCCCTGCAAAGAATTACCATGGTGGCAAAAAATTAAAATTGAAGCCTAGAAAATAGAGTTAATGCATCTCCATGCCAGTAATTATCTACCAAACCAAAACAACTACTTTGTTCCTGGATATATAAGCTTCATTTTTATTGTTACAAGGAAAAGAATGAAATAATATCACAAACTGCTTTCTCCCGTATCAATATGAAACATGTCTTAACTTTAAAAATATAAACAAGTAAAATCACAGATCAAAATATTCATTTTGTGCAGCAAGAACATTGACTTTGAACTGAAGCATTTATTTCAATCCTTGAATAAATTAAGATCATAGTATAAAGTCAATGTATTCGTCTTTTGTTAGTTTATGCAATTAAGAAGCAGCCCCCAGTCCTACAAATCGTACAATGCAGTTTCTTATCAATTTTCTCATGATTAACTTACATTACCTTTTTCCATTATTGCTAGCTTCCAAGGTCAAATTCTAGTCTTTTGGCATGATAATGACATTTTTTCATACTGAAACTACAACCTTTGCAAGAAAAGTTCCTTCATGAAAAACTAAGCATTGATTTATTGTCAAAAGTATACAACTGCATAGTTTTGCACCGCCTAAAACATTAAACTCAAACAAGGGACATATTTACACTATAGTTAACAAACCTGGATATGGTTGAGAATGCTGCTCTTTTATTGAACCAAATTTAGACACACTTGAGGAACCAGCTCCTAGCTTGGCAGGGGTTCCCTGCTAGAACCAATAAACCAAATATTATAAATGAAAATGACAAATCATGGAACAATGTAGAGTTACACCTAAAGAGTATTGTTTATGCTAAAATCAGTTTGTATTGAGAGTGAGAAAATGGCAATTGAATATCATATCCAATAATAACATGCCTTTTGCAAACAGCCACCGAAGATATGGAAGGAAAGTTACCACTAAAATAATCTCATAATCCCTTTCTCAACAATCAGAGAATACACTTAGCATATAGCTGTGTTACCTTTTCTGTCAAAGCTAGACAAGTTGGAGATAAAATCAACAGCTTTGACAAATTAACAACCTTTTATATTCCAATTGTGTAAAGAAATATAAATCTTAGTGCTTTTGACAATGATGATTAAAACCATGATCGATCACCATGCCTAACTGCACTATTGTGCCAAGTGGAGTTTTGCAACTTATAAAACATGTCTTGAATGGTATGTATCACACAGGGTCCATTCACGCGATTAGATGAAATAAGCAGTAGCATACCTTAGTAATACGATCCTGATCGTTCTATCAAGACAAGTTTGATTAAAAAACAGACTCAAAAGACAAAAGAAGGATATGAATTGCATACTCAGAAAAGATGGCATAAGAGTAATAAGATTCTAAAGTTGACCGCCACTAACAATCTAGATAAGATCACCGGTTATTAAAGAACCTAAAATAAGAGTTTCTCTGATCAATGAAGAAAAATCTCTCCAAGTGTTTTTGAATAATCAATAATACCAATCTCCCCTGTTTAGAAGCTTTTGTAGCTTGAATAAGTTTGTGATTCCCATTACTTAGGTATTAACTTTTGATAAGCAAGAGCATATCAAAAATCACAGAGCTCAATGTTTCTTTATGCCAATTAAAATAAAGTTCATGTAAAAAAGGCAAGAGTTTGATGACATTGTTGAAATGCTAGAATTAGGTGAAATCACAATGACATTACTCTTATGAAAGAGCCCATAAAAGCAAGAAGTTTACGTTAATTGAAATGATATCAAAATTGAACAATTTATAGGAAGCAAGATTGAGAAACAAGTTAAGGTAAGACATAATGTTACCTCCTTTGGGTGGTTGGCATCATCTATTGGCAGGGGATGCACACTAACAGACTTGGCATTCTGGGTGGCACTTACCACAGCAGTTCCACTCTCAGGAAAACGAGGGAGTGGAGTCAAGAAAGAATTTCTCCCTGCATGGAGGTCCGGTAATTTTGGTAACTCAGGTCACGTTCACGATCTTCTCAAAGATGTAACAGTAAAATAGAAGTGGAAACAGGATGTATGGCATCGATTGTTTAAAACTTTCTTCAAAGTTTATTCCAACTCTGTAATAAAATTGTATAAAGCACAATACAAGTTGAACTCACCAGCACATAGTCCCAAAAGTTTCCTCCTCCTTAAACTGACCATCAGTAATTGTATAACTTTGTATCAATTTGCAATCACTTGGATAATGCCCCTCAGCTATGACCTTGTGCCTGGAATAGACAAACAGAAAGCAAGTTTCTTATAATTACAGTGACAAAATCGATACAAGTGAGAATAGAAGTAAAGGACTCTGCACTCCCGAAGTGATCAGTTGAAAGCAGCATACAAAGAATATCAAAAGGGAGATACCAACGATAAGAAAACACGAATTTCAGTCTGAGAAGTTAAAACAAAGTTCAAGGCTTCCGAGGTTTATAAACAATTAAATTCCGAGAAGCCAAAAACAGAACGTGTTGGCTGGTCAAAAGATCACCAAGCTCGTGATGAAAAATAAAATACATCGCTAAAAGCAAGCGGTTGGGAATCTTCATTGCCCAACTTGAGCTGTCAGCGCAAAACTCGCCCCTAGAGCGCAAAAGCAATAAGGGAACCTAATTACTGCCCTTCAGAGGTTTACCAAAACAAATCGTTGAGAACAGCAAAACATACCAAGTTCGATTATAGAACACAATGTACGTACTTAACTTATTCCCGCTTCCAATCACAGAATGCGTACATCAACTGGGAACACGACTCGGTTGTTTCTGTTCCAAGACTCATTCAAACAACAGAAGCTAATCGAATTTTAATAAAGAGTGAAAAGGTGGCAAAGGGCCAATCAGGGACAGAACTTGAAAGCAAGTACAAGAAACTATCGTGACTTCCTAAACTCGTAAGCAAAACAGAAATCCAGAACAGTCATCGTACTAAACGAGACAAAGATTCTACAGAGTAGTTCATAGAAAACCAGTTAAAGCACAACCAAAAACTCTTAGTCAAGATGAATTTTCAATTCTCTCTCCGTGGAAACAAAGTCAACTCCTACCAACCTACCACCTTTCAGGGAAGAAAATACACAAACCAAAAGACAAAAACCCATTCACCAGAAAAAAGAGAGGGACAAAGACTTATCTAAGAAAAATCAACACAACCAACCCACAAAAGCCCAACAACACTGGAAGCCCATCAAAGAACGACAAGAAGACAGCAACTCAGACCATGTACTGGTAAACGAGAGGCGACCAGCGAGAACGAAAGAAGATAAGGTCCGCGATTTTGTTTACCTCGGATAAAAAGAAAAAGTAGTGGTAGAAGGTGGTGGTGGCGATGGTGGTTGTTATGAGAAGCGTAGAAACCGATGTGAGAATCAGAGAAACTTGAGGTTTTCTAAAATCTGAAAAGAAAATACACAGGGGGTCGTTAAAAGATTTTAGGAAGAGAAGGTGGTGTGACATATATGTGGTTATATATGTATATATGTGTGTGTGTATAGTTGTAGGTGGTGCTCATGCATCTACCACCTTTTGTTATTTTGGTTTTTTGGTGTGTGACCAAAGACTTTCTTACGAGGAGGACGAGGGAGGGGGGGAGGAGGTCGCGGTGGCGGTGGTTCAAGTGGCATTTGATGTTTTAATTGCTAAATAGATAAGAAGAATTTTCTTTTCTCTTTTTTTTTAAAAAAATAATATAATTAAAACGACGAGATGGCAACATATATTGGCTTCTTCTTCCTTGTCACTAGCTTACGCACTGACCTGAGTAGCATGGGGCACGTAAAATCTTGTGTGAATCAACAAAGACCACTTTACAAGGCTAAATATTATTGAGTGACCGATAACGAAGTAGTACCGTGAGAGAAGGGTGAAAAGAACCCAAACATTTGGCGATCTCAAATGGGTCGATATCAATAGTCTCATTATTTCGATGAATCATTTCTTCGGACAGAAGAAGATCCATGGACCGACCCCATCGCCTCCACCCCGTAGGAACTACGAGATCACCCCAAGGACACCCTTGGCATCCAGGAGTCGCAGACCGACCATAGAACCCTGTTCAATAAGTGGAACGCATTAGCTGTCCGCTCTTGGGTTGGGCAGTAAGGGTTTTGCATCTATTTGATTTATGTTAATTCTACTTATCTGAAATAGTCGAAAGTTAAGTGAATTACGAGGCGTAAAACAAAAAAATTTGCTGATTCGGTCCGAGCACAGGTTTAGGTTCGCCCTCAATGGGAAAATAAAATGGAGCACCTAACAACGTATCTTCACAGACCAAGAACTACGAGACCGCCCCTTTCATTCTAGGGCGCCGCATAAAAACATTCCTCTTAGAGCCATTTTTGTACATTCCATATACTCTACAGATAGAGGAATACATAGAGTTGAACATAGTAAAATAAGAAATTGAAAGATTTCGTTGAAATTGTTCGCGACTACTAGCACAGAGTTAGCCGATGCTTATTCCCTAAATACCGTCATTGCTTCTTCTCCGGGAAAAGAAGTTCACAACCCGTAGGTCTTCTACCTTCACTCGGCATTGCTTTGTCAGGCTTTCGCCCATTGTAGAAAATTCTATTCTTTTATTAACCGATTTATGTATAGGATTCCATTCACCCCCACGGTTGGGAACTAATGGTTCTCATCCTTCAGAGATTACGAGTGTAATAGGAGCATCCTTCGATAAAAGGATCACCCTAAGATGATTATCTCATGGCTATTGAGAACGAATCAAATCAGATGGTTCTATTTCTCAACTCTTTTTACTTTTTACTTTTTTATTTTTTTTCTCGATCCCCTTTTGATTGTACAAGATTATATGGAGCTCAACATGGCTAGCTCCCATAGTGTGACGAGCGGTGTGTACAAGGCCCGAGAACGAATTCACCGTCATATGGCTGACCAACGATTACTAGTGGTTCCAGCTTCATGCAGGTTTTGAGTTGCAGCCTGCAATCCGAATTTAGGACGAATTTTTGGAGTTAGCTCACCCTCGTAGGATCACGACCCTTTGTCCCGACCATTGTAGCACAAAGACAAAATGTAGGATTGGTGCCAACAGTTCAACACAAAAGAAAGGACTCATTGAGCCAGGATCACTAACCTATATTTCTATATATCTATTTCTTTTTCTATATTTATTTTTTTTAAGGGGTCTGCAGCCATTGTGTGGCATAGGGGTTACATCCCGGACGAAATTTAATAGTATACCACTTCTACAAATCTATTTTTCAGGAGAAACAGATAAGATATCCCGACATAGTAGGTCCTTCCTTTTTTGGCCGGTTGTGGGCGAGGAGGGATTCGAGCCTCTTCCTTTATTTGGTGTAACTACTTGAGCCGGATGAGGGGAAATTCTCACGTCCGATTTGGAAGGGGGAGTACTTTTTTAGTTGATGAGGTTTGATTCAGATTTGAATTCATGGATTCAATATTTTCTCCTTCGACTAGAAAAAGGTATTTATATTTGTTGGTTTATGCCCTACAGCCAATCGTTTTGGTTGTAGTATAGTGACAAAATTATTAATAAAGACATTCTTTTTCTTTATTTATTAATTACATTTGATGTTTTAATACTAAAAATAAAATCTCTTAAATAATTAATAAGTAATTGAAATTATGATGAGATCATAATTGTGATATTCAATTTGCATTAACGTATTATTTTTAAATATTTCTAGTTGTAGTTTCATTAAGATGAGATATTGTTGAAACGGTAAAACTAGTACATGTTATATTTCTTTCTCATGAAGAAAGTAATTGATCTCATAAATTAAAGTATGGAAATACTTAAACTAATGTGTGGGTGATTATTAGAGAATAAGTCACTGAACTGACCCGACTATGAGATTACTTATGTGTCTGTGGATTTTCTCATAATGATGGTTGTATAATTGATCCTTAGACTTGAAATTATCAAGGTATCTCATGTGGGAATTAATGTGTTTTGATACTACTTATGTATTGTCATAGGATAATTCAGTTCGTAGTACTTGGATGCAGTAAAAACTATATGGAGATAGTTGAGTAAGTTAATAAATAATTCGTTACTTTAAAATAATTGGAGATAATGTTTCACTGTTTTTGATTAGTAGTGCTTAATGAAATTCTCTAGCCAGAGTGAATTGGAATTTGAAAAAGTATTTTCAAATATCAATCATAAATCAATTACTAATTAACAAGAACGAACATGATTGGACCAAAAGAGTAGACATTATATCCATCTTTTGTCCAATTGAAATATTGAATGATGAAAAGATTAAATTATACATCGTAACCATGCATGGAAAAGTTAAGTTAAACTACTTTGACATTCCTGATATTTGAGTGGTCATGACATATTACTAGACGTCAATCTTGATATATGATTATAAATTGTTTAATTGGAGAATTAAAGATAAATTAAAAAAATTAATTTATCAAATTCTAATTATGAATTAGAATTATATTTTATAATCATTATTAGTATATTAGGAACCTAATGGGTAACATATTAAAGAGCAATTTGTGAAAAAAAATCAATATACTTAAGTTAGATTTAGTTATAAAGTTTGAGAAACTTTGGAGATCAAATATAAGATATTTGATTTTATTAAAATTAAGTTAATTATAATTATAATTATAATTAAGTTAATTATAATTAGAGTATGACTTTAATTATAATTAAGGAATTTAATTTTAATAAAATTACAAAACCACCCTAACGATTTTTCTATTAATTGGAAGAAAAG
>JANZXV010000004.1:14940828-14953350 GCA_027576455.1 Erythroxylum roigii | reverse complement strand
AATGTACAAGTCGACTTATAGGTACTAGACATGTATAAGTCGAGTTGTATAAACACACAAGTCGACTTACACTAACACATTATAGGTAAAATACAAATAACGAGTTGAAGAGAGAAAAAGTGATTTAATCAAGTTAGATTTGATAGTAAAGTTTGATCAAAGTTGTGATTAAATATAAGCTATTTAAAAATAAGGAGCAATATGAGATTGAATCTTTTTTTGACCTAATTAGTGTTTAATTAAAATTATTTATAATTCTAATTAAAGTTTAATTGAAATAGAATTTTTTTTCAGTTAAATTACTAAAGGTTCAAATCTTATTATAAATAGGTTAAGGATCTGTAACTTCTTACCTAACTATCTGTATAATAGTTGTAGAGTTCTCTCAACACTTTCTGTAGATACTATTAGAGGTCGGATAGTGTGTGGTTAAGGTGATTGAAATGAGTTAATTTAAAAAATGATTTGGGGGAAACGACAAGAAAAGAGTCAAGTTTCACAATAATTTATGAATTATGATTGATAATTTATTATGTTTTGTGCATTAATCATGTTATAGAATTTATGTGATCTTGACTTTTAGAAATTCAAATAAAAAGGTTTCGTCTTATACCATTGAGTGTGGGGTTAGATCTTGCTAAGATTTTTCAATAATATTCAAG
This sequence comes from Erythroxylum roigii, assembly GCA_027576455.1. Lineage (NCBI taxonomy): Eukaryota > Viridiplantae > Streptophyta > Magnoliopsida > Malpighiales > Erythroxylaceae > Erythroxylum > Erythroxylum roigii. Next base: position 14,952,688 of record JANZXV010000004.1, on the reverse strand, counting down.
GTTTAATTTTTTATTTTTTAGCCAACACAACACTATGATGAACCAATTATGTCTCTTGCATCAGTTACTAAAGAAACTATATATAGGAATGGAAGGCATTCACTCACAGAAAGATTATATTTTAGAACTCAACTAGGAAGGTTGATTGACGCTCTGAAGACAGAGAGAGGGGCACACCCTTTAGGGGTTAGGAGTGAAACGAGAAAGGAACAAGGTGGAAACAAACTTCCCAACCTTTAGAACGGTAATCCGAAGTATCATAATGACGCATAATTCTTTTCTTAATTAGCAAGATGATATGCTTGTTATTGTTTATAGGAAGTTTAAATATGCAAGTTAGGACAATATAATCAAAACAGAAAGTCTACACTGATTGACCGACGTTTATGTCAACTGGATCCAAGATTCGAGAGTTATTCTACAATGATAGCAAAATGTAGTTGCGACAAATTTCTATTAGTCTGGAAGATGGATATGGTTTTTATTTTTCTTACGGATGGTTCATGAACTTGTGTTATTTCTTGGTAGTTATTATATTTTGAGCTAAACTTAATATCCAACATAAATGGTGTATAGTCAATCCTACAATTGTTAATTCAATGGCATAACTTCATAATCTCTCCTAAAGCATTTATTTTTTTGAATGATTGGAAGAAAAAATGGAATAAAAAGGGAGGAGATGTTAGGAAATCAATATTTGATTCATCACGTGTGCAATGGAATTTTTTTTCATGATTTTTCTATAATATAATTAATTCATAAATATAATAAAACAAAAACAAAAACATATTTTATGGTGAAATTTTATTTTTAAATTATTTTCTTGTGAACTTAATTTCTAAAATAATTTATTAAAAACAACTTTAATTATATAAGTGCTCGACTTTTAAGAATATCTATATAATTAAGACTAGATATTGATGAAACAATAAAACTAAGACATATTATGTTTCTCTCTTATGAATAAAGTAATTGATCTCATAAATTAAAGCATGGAGTTATTTAAACTAATATGTCAGTACTTATTAGATAATATATTTACTAAATTGACCCAATTATAAGGATTCTAAATGGAATATTACTTATATGTCTATGGATTTTCTTATTATCATGGTTGTATAATTTATACTTAGACTTGAAATTAGCAAAGTATTTCATATGAGAATTACTGTGTTTTGATGTTAGTTATGACCTTTCCTATTTAAGGTAATTTAGTCGGTAGTACATGGATGTAGTATGAACCAAATGAAAAATTTTGAGTAAGTCTATAAAGGATTTCTCACTCTGAAGTAATTAAAGAGAAAGTTCTAATATTCTTGAATAGTAGTGATTTAAGGAATTTTCATACCAGAGTGAATTAACATTTGAATAGGTATTTTCAAATATAAATTTTAAATCAATTACCAATTAGCAAGAACGAACAAGATTGGATTCAGAAGAATAAACACTATATATACTATGTCCAATTGGAACATTGTATAATAAAAGGATTAAATTATACATTATAACCATGTATAAACAGGTTAAATCAAACCATTTAGACATTTATGATATTTGGGAGATTAAGACATCAATCTTGATCTATGATTATAAATTATTTAATTGGAGAATTAAAGATAAAATAAAAGGAGTTTTAATTTATCTAATTCTAATTATGAATTATTCTAATTATGAATTATTATTATAATTTATAATCATTATCAATATATTAAGAATCTAATGGGTCACAAATAAAGAGTAGTTTAAAAGAGAAAAAGTAATTTCAATTAAGTTGGACTTAATTATAAATTTTGAAAAACTTTAGGGATCAATATGTGATATTTGATTTTATTAAAATTAAAATAATTATAATTACAGTTTGACTTTAATTATAATTGATGTATTTAATTTTAATAAAAATTAAAACCCTAATGCTTTTTCTATACATAGGAATAAGCATAAAGGAGCTACTAATTCCTCTCAAAGAGTTAAGCGTTTTTGTCGACTTTGTGGATACTATTCGAGACTAGAAGCATAAGCAGCTCATGGTTGACACATTGAAAATTTTTCGAAAGGATTTCAGTAGGAATATCGAATCAAGTACAATTTCATATTTTATAATTCAAGTATTTTAATGTTATTCAATTATTAGGATTCAAATGAAAACTATAAAAGTTTTATTTTTTCATTACACCAGTGATTCGATCACGATTGGTTTCCCACTACTGGTATCATACATATTATACCTATTGGATGCAAGTGGGGTTTTAAAAGAAAAGCTAACATAATGTACATAAGTACAAAACAAGGTTAGTGGCTAAAAGTTAAGAAAAAAACAAGGAGTTAATTTTGATGACACTTTTTCACCAGTAGCTATGCTTAAATTTGAGGGTGAGCCTTGAAGCAACTATTAATTAAAGTTGCTCTTTTGTAACAATAAGGTCACATCTTCAAGACACAGAAACAACCTCTTTATAAAAATACAAAAGGAAGGTTACATACATTGTGACCCGAACAGCCTTGTGCACTAAGTATGTTGACTTTAAAGTTATGTTTAAATGCATAAGGAACTTATTGACTATAACCACAAATCATGATTATGAAGTTTGGCAGATGGATGCCAAAATAGTATTTCTCAATGGAAATTTGCTTGAGGATGTGTACATGACATAATCTAAGGGTTTTTAATATAAGATATTTCCTAACCAAGTATGTAAGTTGCAAAAGTCTATTTATGAACTTAAGCAAGCGTTACAAAGTTGGAATATCTGTTTTGATGAGACAATCAAAGAGTTTGATTTTATAAAAAAAAAAGGATGAACCACGTGTCTATAAAAAGGTTAATAGGAGTGCAATCATTTTTTAATGCTATATTTGGATGACATGTTGCCAATTGGAAACAACATATCAATGCTCCAATATGTAAACATTTGATTATCCAAGAACTTCTCCATGACGGATATGGGATATTTTGGGAATAAAAATCTATAGAGATAGATCAAAGAGGATGCTTGAGAATCCACATACATAGAAAAAGTGCTAAAGAGGTTTAGCTAGGAGAATTCCAAAAGGGTATTCTTACCTATGTCCTATAGGATTTCTATCTCATAGATTATGTGCCCTAAGGCATAAGAGAGAGAGATATAATGGATTGTGTTTCATATGCTTCGGTAATTAGATCAATCATGTATGTGATGTTATGTACTTGGCCAAATGTTTTTTATGCTTTGAGCATAACGAGCAGGTTTCAAGCTAATCTAAGTGAGTATCACTGGATGGCTGTGAAAAACATCTTAAATTACTTAAAAAGGACTAAAGATGTTTTCTTGGTCTTTCGAAGAGCTAAATTGAGTGTTCAAGGGTATTTTGATGCTAGTTTTTTAGTCAAATCTTGATGAAAATATATCATAGTCAAGGTATATCTTCACTTTTAATGGTGGTGTGGTAAGTTGGAAGAGTTTCAAATAGCCAACCATTGTAGATTCTACAATCGAGGTAGAGTATATTTCATTGTCAGATGTAGCAAAGGAAGCAGCTTAGATCAAGAAGTTCATCACTTAAATTGGAGTGGTTCCTAGCATTGTTGAGCCTATAGTATTATACTGTGACAATAATGGAGCCATTGCACAAGCAAAGGAACTAAGGTTTCATCAACAAGCCAAACATGTACTCAAGAAGTTTAACTTGATCAAAGATATAGTGGACCGAAATGGCATAACATTGGAGCAAGTTCCCACTAAAAAAATCCTGCAGATTCTCTCACTAAATCATTATCTCAAAAGAGATATGATTGATATATGGAAGGTTATAGTATTAGATATGTAAGCGATTGACTTTAGTGAAAGTGGGAGATTTTTATTTTATGCCCTTGTAGTCAATTGATTGGTTGTAATTTTATGTATGACATTATTATTTAATTAATAAAGGCATTATTTATCTTGATGTATTATGTTAATTACTTTCAATGTTTAATACTAAAGATAAAATCCTTAGAATAATTAATGTGTAACTAAAATTATGATGAGATCGTAATTATGAGATTCAATTTGCATTTATATATTATTCCTAAATTGTTTCTAGTTGTAGTTTCATTCAAGACGAGATATTGATGAAATGGTAAAACTAGCATACGTTATGCTTCTTTCTTATGAAGAAAGTAATTAATCTTATAAATTAATGTCTGAAGATACTTAGACTAATATGTAGGTGCTTATTAGACAATAAATTTACTAAACTAACTCAATTATAAGGATCCCAAATTATATATTACTTACGAGTCTATGGATTTCCTTATTATGATAGTTGTATAATTGATCCTTAGATTTGATATTACCAAAGTATCTCATGTGAGAATTGCTGATTTGATGCTACTTATGACATGTCTTATTTAGGGTAATTCAATCAGTAGTACTTAGATGCAGTATAAACTATATGGAGATAGTTGAGTAAGTCAACAAAAAGATTTGTCACTCTAAAGTAATTAGAGAGAATATTCTACTATTATTGATTAGTAGTGGTTTAATGAATTCTCTAGCCATAGTGAATTGACATTTGAAAAGTTAATTTCAAATATCAATTTAAAATTAATTACTAATTAGCAAGAATGAACAAGATTGGATTCAAAAGAACAGACATTATATCCATATTCTGTCTAATTAGAACATTATATGACGAAACAATTAAATTATACAACATAACTATACATAGATAGGTTAAGTCAAATCACTTTGACTTTCCTAATATTTGAGAAGTCATGACATGTTGATAGATATCAGTATTGATCTATGATTATAAATTGTTTAATTGAAGAATTAAAGATAAATTAAAAGGATTTTTAATTTATCTAATTCTAATTATAAATTAGAATGATAATTTATAATCATTGTTGATATATTAGGCATTTAATGGGTCACACATAAAGAGTAGTTTAAAAAAGAGAAATTAATTTCAATTAAGTTGGACTTAATTATAAATTTTGAGAAACTTTAGGGATCAAATATGAGATATTTGATTTTATTAAAATTAAATTAATTATAAATAGAGTTTGACTTGAATTATTATTGATATATTTAATTTTAATAAAAAAATAAAACCCTAATGCTTTTTCTATATTAGGAATAAGCATAAGAAAGCTAGTACTCCTGTTAATTTCTCTTAAAGAGTTAAGTGTTTTTGACTGCTCTATGGATACTATTTAGAGGCTGGACATGTGAAAGTTTCGCACGGATTTCAACAGGAATATCAAATCAGGTATAATTTCATAGTTTATAATTTGAGTATTTTTAAGTTATTTAATTATTAGGATGCGATCAAAAATCGTAAAAATTTTATTTTTTCACCATGACTATGCTTCGATCACGATTGGTTTTCTAATAATTTGTGCTCGAGTTCTTTCAACTCCAATTTCAACTTCACCATCTCTTTATTAGCTTGTATAATTGCTAGATATCTTATTTCTATTGTTAATATAGCCATAATTGGCTATAACTTTGTGACCTAACGTACTTCTTGCTAGAAAGTGTAAACATATAGATTATAATGAATTCATTTTTATCAAGATCATCTGCATAATTATAATCAACATATGCTTTAGCAACAAATTCTAATCCTATTTATTAAAAAATAAAAATTGATCCACCATATTATAACGAAACATTAAAGGTCCCTTTAATATATCTTAAGATCTTTCTTTACAACATTCTAATGCTCTCTATTAGGATTAATTATGTAGTGACTAACCGCTTCTACTACATGTGCAATCTTTGATCTTGTATAAATTATGAAGAACATTAAACTCCTTACTGCAAATGCATATAGTACTCAAGACATCTTTATGCTCTATCTTCATTTGTAGGGATTATATTAGAAGATAACTTGAAATTAACAGAAAGAGGGTGGATACTGGATTACAACTTTACATATTAAAATATTACAAGACCTTAAGTATTTTTTTCTCAGAGAGCTAAATATTCTTATTATTTCTGTCTTAGTGAATTTGCATTTTTAAAATCTCATTTATTTGTCTTAAGTCCTTCCTTACTAATTACTAGCTAACTATGCCTTTAATTCTTTGACACGATCTTTATTAAGTCTATTATATTCAAGACTCATGATGAAATAATCAAATCTCCTATAACAACGCTTTCGCCTGTTTAAAACCACATAAAGAATTGTTCAATCTGCAAATCAAGTTATATTTTCCTTTTTCTGCAAAACTTTATAGTTAGAGCATGTAAATATCTTCTTCAAGATCTCCATGAAGAAAGACATTTTTCATATCTAGTTATTCTAAATGTAAGTTAAACACAAAACATATTCTCAAGACCACTTTGAATGTAGTGAATCAAATTATAGAGATTTTTTTTGTTATAGTCAATTATTTCTTTCTTAACATATCTTTTTACCATCGATCTTAACAATATCGCTCCATTTAATTATCCTCATTTCACTTAATCATGAAGATCTATTTATTACCAATTGGCTTCCTTTCTTGTGGTGATGGTATAAGTTCCTAAATTTTTTTAAATAAAAGCTTTATTTTTTTAATGGAATTGCTGCCATCCACTAAGAGGCATTTGGATTATTAAATGTATTTTGGGAAGTTAATGGCTCTCTATCCTTTGTTAAAAGGAAGTATGCTATATTGGCCTCTATTATATAATCTATGTGCTAATTTAGTGGTCTTTTATGTGATCTGATCAACGAAATCCTAAAGCTTTAAATTTAAGTGATGTTTGAACATCTAGCTCTAGTGTTGCTTCAAAAGAAGTCTTTTATTTAAATTCCTTTTCTACTTATATCATATTCTCTAAAATTCTTTGTAAAATGTTTTTATCTTATTTTTCCCTTTGTAATTTATCTTCCGTAAAGGTGACATCTATACTAATAATGACCTTACAAATAATGGGGTATTATATACGATACCCCTTCACTCTATCAACATATCCTAAAAATAAGCATTTCTTAAATTTTGGATCTAAATTTGTGACTTCTTTGTCATTATACATCACATATACAAGATTTATAAATACATGAAATTTAGAATAATCCATTGGCTTTTCAATCCACATCTCCATCAGCATCTTTAATTCATTTGTAGTTGATGGAATTTGATTCAACACATAATAATGATATTGAATACTATTTCTAAGAAGGCCTTATTTACGCTTGCAACTTTTAACAGCTCTCGTTCTTTTGAGTCTTATGTTGATATCTGCTTTGAATACTACCAACATTTTCCTACTAAAAATCTACAACTCACTAGTTAGACAAATGTAACTAACGTTAGTACGTTTCATAACAATAAGTAGGGTATCAATCTCATAAAGAAGCAGTATGGATAGAAAAGCCTAAAATTATTAAACAGTAAAGGGATAATAAATAATAAGATGTTTTTTTTACTAGTTTTTAGAATAATAAAACATAAAATAAAATTTAACCTAATGTACTTAGATAATATTTTAGGAAATAAATGACAAGATAATTAATTAAAAGAGAGTGCAATCTAATAATAATACAAATAGTCTCTAACTATAAATTACATAATAATTTGTAATTAAAAACCTTTTAAATTGGTATCGTGTTAAGCTCTACTCTTGAATAATAATACAAATAATCTCTAACTATAAATTACATAATAGTTTGTAACTGAAAACCTTTTAAATTGGTATCGTCGGAAGCTCTACTCTTGAATATTTGAATTAATTCTTAATACATAAAAACAAGAAAAATGAAAGAAAATTTATAAGTAAATTAATCTGATAATAGTCACAAATTTCAATTGTTATAATTATCATATATTTTAATGTTTATTTTTATATAATAAATTATTTATTTTTATTTAGAGGTTTTATAAATAATATTTAAAATCTTCACTGTAAATAATGTATAGATTCTTTTAAGAATTATCACCCCAAACCCAAAATGAGATGAAACTTTCCATAATTTTGGTGAATCTATGCGTTTTGCTTTCTTATTTTCCGAGTCACGTCCCATTTTGGAAGTTTGATCACATGGAGTAGGCTATAAAGAATAAAAAAAAGTAGGTATCAGATCTTCTGGTCCATTTTTTGTGGACCAATTTTGTGCCAATAAAAGTGAACCGTCCATTTATATGGGACTCACAAAAATGAACGGTCCACTTTTCGCGGTATAGAGTTGATCTACAAAAAATGGACCAGAGGATTTGGCTCCTGCATGGCGTCAGATCCTCTGGTTCACTTTTTGTGGACCAATTCTGTGTTATAAAAAGTGGACCATCCATTTATATGAGACCCGTAAAAATAAGCAATCCACTTTTTATGACACAGAGTTGATCCACAAAAAATGGACCAGAGGATCTGGCAACTGCATAGCCTCCTTCTTAGCATGGATATAGACCACACAGCTTAAGGCCTAGCTTCAGAGCTTTAGTTCACATATGGCTACTAAAATCGTTGTTGGCATTTAATCTTTTTCCCATCGCATCATTAGCATTATCTTAGAACAAAAGTTGCCAAAATTAAAAGCTCGTAATTGCAGCTCAGGGACCGTTGACCAAGTTTTTTCCACAACGTGGCAAACAGTAATTGGCTTTGGACTTGTAAATCAAATGTCAGCCTCAGACTCGGAAGATCCAACCCAAGCGCACACCTCTGTGTTGCTTACGCAAGCTGTCATACGTGACGTGGCAAGAGGGAATTTTCGTTTGACGTGATTGGACGATTTCAGTTTTTGTGTAATTGGAAATGTGGTATAGACTTGGGATGAGATCTTGTGCCGTTGCTATCGTTTCTAGCTTGTGCCAGAGTATACCAAACCCTTGAAGGCTTTAAGACATGTTCTACTACAACAATAATAAAAGTTTGTGTTGTCTGGAATTACCATAAAAGTTCATAACAGTTGTATGAATGAGCGATTCACAGCTTAAAATCTTAAAAATGGGAAAACTGAGCTTGGGGAGTAGGAATTAGGGAATAATACATCTGATTGATTCCCAATTCTGACGTGGCCTCACCCTCGAGAGTTTGCAGAAGCTAAAACAGGTTTTCTGTAAATCTTCAGGAGTTGACGCAATTTCACATTGTATCACAGAAACGAACTTGCGTGTGATGAGCAGTTCTTGATGTAGTTAAGGCATATGGTATGTTGAAATTAAGGGTAGGGCAGAGGGTGACATGTGAAAGGATCAAACAAGAAGTGTCATTTATTAAGGTCCAACTTTGCAGTAACCAGGTGAGCAGAACAAGTGATGTCAGTAGCATTTTGCTTGTTAAGCAAGTTGTTGCGAGACGTAGTACTGCCACTGAGTGATCAGAGTGACCAACAGTAGAAAAGCATATACACACACGAGGGATCTGGGGCCTATTTCTGGCTGTAATAAGATTAGTCAACATGGTGGAAAAGAAATAACTCAGCAGACTGACTACGTTGTCATCTCGTGGACTGTCTTTGAATTTAATGTCCATCTTTACGTCCACGTGCTTGTGTCCCTCTTCTTCTTCCCAAGATAAATTGGTGTCTCGGGTAAATTACTGATTTGTTTTCAACGGCTTATAATTTTCCGGCTGCGGGAACATCAAATGTCTAATGGAGGCTGATAACTAATCCACCAGTTGGACGAACATAAGATAGAAAGGAAATCAACTTTTCTGTGTGGTGTATTGTAGTTAACTTATCATTTTAACTTGAGTGTTCTATACATCGATCAAGACATGCTATTATGGTTGTTATGACATCTATGTAGACCAGGGTGAATGTCTTACAATTAAACAAGGGACAGTAGTTGATTCAGAGTACGAAGTCAGGAATAGTGAGCACGGAATGTTAAATTTGTACTGAATTGGCGACGATAAACCAGCATATCCTGCATCATTGTGGAATTATAACCTATTCATTGTACCTTATGTTCTTCTACAATATTCGGGAAGACTGTCATTTGAACAGCAAAAATGGAGATTTTCATGTTCTGCCTCTAATAGAATTCCAAGGTTATCTTCAAAGCAAGTCTTAAACTCGCCTAAGAAAGATAAATACTCGGTGAAGGCAATATCTTTGATGGATATGGAACTGAAAGACAATGCTGCAGATCCCTGGGTGCAGAAGTCATTACATTTCATGACCTTACGAAAGAAATCTACAACTTAGAATGCTAGCTAGTAAACTTTAGAAACTAGTCTATAAGCACCATATTAAGTCTTTGTTTGAATCCTTAATTGCACAAGAGAAAGGAAAGGAAATATTGAGGAAAAAAGAGGAGAAAAGTATAGAAGAGAATTGTGATTTTCTTTCCCTCGTTTGTTTTCCTAATTTATTAAAGAAAGAAATTGAATCTTATATTGGATAAAAAAAATTTTTAAGATCTTTATGCCCTTGATTATTAATTTATTATGAGTTTGTTAGTTGATCAAAACATGGATATAATGGTAATTTTCAAAAGATAAGATTATCTTCTTCCCATTTTTCCTCCTTTCCCATCAATTTGGTGAGAAATATATTTAGAGCAAATTTTACTACTATTCTCCTACATTCTCCTACTTTCCCTTCCCTTAATTTTGTCCAAATAATGGAAAGAAGGAGAATTGCATTTCTCTTCCTTTCCTTTCCTTTCCTTTCTTTTGCTTTTCTTGATCCAAACAAAAGCTAAATGAAACCTTGGATGTGGCTTAGGCCTCCGTCGTCCACCAAGCTATTAATGAGGCTTTTGAATTGGAGAGAAAATGAATGACTAAATTCACCATGTCATTGGATAGCAGTACATGATAGATTAAAACTACGTATCTATTGAGCAAAAACATACTTTGGCAATACCATATTAGCCCATGAAGGCCACAAGGGGAGGAAATCACTCTTATGTTCTCAGGGAATGTTCTATTGTAGGGCTGTCTTCATTCTATTTATTGATATTTAAAATGGGTTTAGACATTAGGTGATCAATCTCAACCACATTCTCTGGAATTCTGTTGATAAAGATAATGATTGAGCCCAAAAGTACAAATTGAAAAGCCCAATTTTAAATCCTATATCATAATATATGTTTCTCCCTTGTCTTCCAAGCACTGTGCAGCACACGGTATGTGCAAAAAGCAAACCGACAGAAAAGGGGCATGATCAGGACTCTTCCGTACTTGTGGATATAAATGGGGTCGAAGCATTATCATAATGCTTGCAAAATAGAGGTCAAATGCAGGTGAAAACTGAAGCATATGAAGCTGTGAATAGAAGCGAGATGACCAAAGAGAATGGCACTTTTGTGGAGCACCCATCTGATGTTCCATTGTTTGTCGATGGCATCGTTTTTCCTGTAAAGATGTGCATAAAAAAATGAAAACTAGCTGTGATAAGCCTGAAATTTAAAGTTTGATTTGCAGAACACAATGAAATCTGTCATGCTGTAAGCGATTTACTGTGTTCCTATTGCGGCGGCTAGCACGGAGAGTTTGGAATTTGGATGATGCAGGCTCTGGGAACAGCAGCGCCAAAGTCTGGCCATACTGACCCCAACCCTGCGTTTGTACTTAGGAGTGAGAACGGATGACAAGGATACAAAAATTTTGTCCTCCATCTTGTTTGTTTGCCGTCTTCACTTATTTTTGTTTTATTTTCAGAAGACAAAGACATAAATTTTTGTTCTTTCTAAAACTGAGGTACGAGAATTCTTGTCCTACGGACAAAAACTAAACACATAAGGAAATGTCAAAAATACCCTTCCTTTACATAAGCAATTTTTATTCTTAATTATAATATTAAACTCATCATCATCATCATCATCATCGTCATCATCATTATTATTATTACTATTATTATCATTATCATTATAAATTTTAAACTTATTATTATTATTAATTATTGTTGTTGTTGTTATTATTATTATTATTATTATTATTAAACTTATTATTATTAG
>JANZXV010000004.1:14889174-14904087 GCA_027576455.1 Erythroxylum roigii | reverse complement strand
TCCGTTCCGGATAGTTGGGCTTCCGGTACCGGAGTCCGGCACCGTGCGACTGGGCTCCGGGATCGGGATCCAACAATTCTAGGGTTTTGACTGTTAGTATGGAAAACGAGCTATTACACTTATGTAGGAATGATAATTTCAATCAGCTTCAAAATTAACCTTCAAACTTCAAGTTGACTAGGCTTCAGGTTAATCTTGAGTTACTAAAATTAGTTATATTAAAATAAGATTTTTTATTCAAATATTAAATAACCAATTGATTATAACAACAATTTTTTTTGGCATAAAGCTTGAGCTTGAAATCAATTAGGCATTTTTCAAGAAAAAAAATCGAGCAAGGCCTAAACCATTGCTATTTATGTTTCTACGGTCATAAAGTCAATCTCTTCCTCCATCACTTGGCGAATTGGTCCTAGAAGTTATTAATCGAATAACCCCCTCTTTTCTCTGCCTCCCATATCCATATATTTTTGACACATCTTAAACTTAGAGCGACACTCATAATCATCTTATTGTTCATTTCATTATAGATGCTCAAAATTTTACCTTTTATTTCATCGTCCACTCGTTCCAAAATCGTCATCATTTCTTAGCCTCTAACCATCGTACTTGATATATATGCATTATTTCCACAATGAAACTATGTATGTGTGATATACATTTAGTTTACTTAGTATTTTGTTAGTTTTTTTAATCTAAATTATCTTGATCTGATTAGTTGTGCATTATATCTGGTAATTATAGATATGTTTCTTAGAAATCATATTGACTAAAGATGGAAGAGTTTTACAAGTCAAAATACAAAGAAAAGTTTTTTGGTTTGGCTAAATAATCTTGGACATGGGCATATCACATCCTATGACTCTCTCTGGACATAAATAGATAGCGAAAAGATCAAACACGAGCTAACATAAAAGCATGTGCTAAGAAATGTTTGATATAAGTTTTACATATCACTATTCTATTTTAATACAAGATTAAAATAAGTGCGTTGATCCTGCGAGGAATGAATATAACTACTAAGTCTAATCTTTCTAATATTATTTGAGTTTTGATTAATTAACTTAAAAATAAAATAAAATGCCAACTACTTTAAATTACCATTATAACACTCAAAAAGTAATCATTAGGCATAATGAATATGAAAAATATCTAGAGTATAGTTCCCTCTAATTTCATCTTGCATCTTTGATTAAATTATAGAAATTCTATAATTTGGATTGACAAGGTTTCCTTTCCTAGTGTAATAACATATCATTTATATATACAACTACTAATCCCTATTTTGATTAATCGATATATAACTACTCTCATAATACACCAAGTTCTTTAAAACTTCCTAAAAGGTTACTCTGATTCTAAAAGGTTAGTGTAAGTCTCTATCAAGATCCCAGCTTAATCCTTAATATATGCCTATATTAATATCCACATGTATTCTTCTAACTACATTTATATTTAAACTCTAGTTATATTTAAGCTATCATTTGTATATGATCAAACGCCAAAGAGGTTCACACTGAGAGAATCCAATCTACGATTTGAATCTGCGATGTGGAGGCAGCCCAGTCTCATACCTGGACGCTTTGATACCACTTTGTTACTCATAACTTAAGTTGAAGGTAAGGCGTTATCAAACCTTTTATACCCATATATATATATATATATATATATACATATATGTATATATATATACATATATACACCCGCGCGCACGTAAACATATAAACCTTTATTGGACTATTTACCCCTCTTAATCATAAGGATTTTTTTTAAGGGATTTCATCAAGTAACTCATATCCTCCCAACTCCCGTACTCTAGTAGATTTACTTGGACTATTTACCCCTCTTAATGTTGATATGTAAGAGTAACTCCAAAAACCTCCTTTAGTGTTAGAAATCAAGAACTGTTTATTCAATTTAAATCCAAGGAAAGCTCTGGGACTTGATGGTTTCAATGTCTTTTTCTTCTAATATACTTGGGATGTTACTGGTGATCTAGTAATGGAGGTGGTCCAGGAGTTTCTTGCTTCAAGGAAAATGTTAAGGGACCTAAATTCTCCTGGATTGATGTTTGTATTTCTACGACTTCTTTCAACATTCCTCTAAATGGTAATCCTACCCCATAATTTAAAGGATACAAATGGGATTATCAAGTAAAATTATTTTTACTTAATAATTTTATTTTTTTTCAAATTAAATTAAATAATTTACTAATAATCTTAAAAATATCTAAAATTTAAATACAATTTTATTTTATATTTAAAATAAATATTTATTTTAATAAAATAAAATAATATTATTAATCAATATTATATAAGATATTAAAATAAATTTATTTAATTAAAAATAATTTATGAAGTGACAGAAGTATAACTCCGACTGATGACTAAACGTTTGCTGAAATGCCGATTGATGTTTACAACGGGAATTCCACGCTTTCATGATTCCCGCGTTTGCCCATCGTTATGTCGCTGCCGCTGCTCTTCTTCTTCACCATCTCTTTCCTCTTCAGTGCCCAGAGCACCCATCTCGTAAGTTTGCTTTACCTAGCTGGAAATGTTGCGTCTTTTTCTGAATTTACAGATACAGATCTGCTCTCAATTGTTGTTAGCTTTTCAGTGTTTTGGCTTCTGGATCTGTACATTTTCCCTGTTGGTTATTGTTTTTAGTATAAAAAATCCTTATGATTCATGGAAATAGTTCCAAACAACTGCCATGTCGTGAATTTTGTGTTTGGCTTAGGTTAGTCTCAAGAGAGTTTAATTATTGCGGCTTTTTGGTTTTGGTTTTTGGTTCGAGTTAGGGCTTCAATAGAGTGCCGAATGCTCTTGGATCGAGGAGGAGATCTGTACTAGCACTGAAATCGGATCCGTTAAAGCCCCGATTGGACCAGATCCGGAAGCAAGCTGATGATCACCGATCGCTAGCACTTGCCTATGCTTCCTATGCAAGAAAGCTTAAGCTTGAGAATTCCAAAATTGTCAGGGTTTTTGCTGATCTTTCACGGAACTATACTGATCTTCTTAACAAATCAACTTACCGAACACTTCTTGAGTCAGATTCACTGTCTATTGATGAATCCTCACTACGGCAATTTGAGAAGGACGTGAAAGAGCGAATCAAAATCACAAGGCAAGTGATTGCTGAAGCCAAAGAGAGTTTTGATAATCAGCTGAAGATTCAGAAGTTGAAGGACATGATTTTTGCTGTTAATGAGCAGTTGACTAAAGTCAAGAAGCAAGGGGCTTTCTCTAGTTTGATTGCGGCCAAGTCTATTCCTAAGAGCTTGCATTGTCTTGCCATGAGGTTGATGGAGGAGAGGATTGCACACCCAGAGAAGTATTCGGATGAAGGAGAGCCACCAGCACCTGAGTTTGAGGATCCAAAGCTTTATCATTATGCTATTTTCTCTGACAATGTGATTGCAGCTTCGGTTGTGGTTAATTCCGCTGTGAAAAATGCAAAAGAGCCATGGAAGCATGTTTTCCATGTTGTCACAGATAAGATGAATCTGGGTGCAATGCAGGTGATGTTCAAGCTTAAGGACTATAATGGTGCACATGTAGAAGTGAAAGCTGTTGAGGATTACAAATTCTTGAATTCTTCTTATGTGCCTGTGCTTAGGCAATTGGAATCTGCAAATCTGCAGAGGTTCTACTTTGAGAATAAGCTTGAGAATGCAACCAAGGATACAACAAACATGAAGTTTAGGAACCCCAAGTACTTGTCGATTTTGAATCACTTGAGATTTTACTTACCTGAGATGTACCCTAAGCTGCAAAGAATTCTGTTTTTGGACGATGACATAGTGGTTCAGAAGGATTTGACAGGATTATGGAAGATTGATATGGATGGTAAGGTAAATGGAGCGGTGGAGACTTGTTTTGGGTCATTTCATAGGTACGCACAGTATATGAATTTTTCACACCAGTTAATAAAAGAGAAGTTTAATCCAAAGGCATGCGCTTGGGCATATGGGATGAACTTCTTTGATTTGGATGCTTGGAGAAGGGAGAAGTGTACAGAGCAGTATCACTATTGGCAGAATCTGGTAAGATTGCATTTTTCTTTTAGGATTTGTGTTGCGACACTCATTTCATTTGAGCACTTGAGCTATTTGAGTAAAAGCTTGTAAAAACTAAGTTACTGGACTGATTAGTAGCGTTTAATATGATGTCTGGTACTGGTATAACCTCTTATGACTTTCGAATACTGAAAAAAGAACGTTAAATCTCTTAGAAGACAGTTTGAATCTTAATCATATTTGCTTTAAAACCTCTTCGATGTTAGGACTGAGTGACTAGATATACTCTTGTGTTGCTGCAGAATGAAAATCGAACCTTGTGGAAGTTGGGAACATTACCCCCAGGTCTAATCACATATTACTCGACGACAAAGCCACTGGACAAGTCATGGCATGTTCTGGGGCTTGGATATAATCCTAGCATTAGCATGGATGAGATTCACAATGCTGCTGTGGTGCACTTCAATGGGAATATGAAACCCTGGCTCGATATTGCCATGACCCAGTTCAAACCTCTTTGGACAAAGTATGTTGATTACGAATTGGAGTTCGTCCAGGCCTGCAATTTCGCTCTCTAATCATTCATTGCAATTAAATGCCTAAGAGCCATTGTCAAGTGGATCTCTGTGGGTGGTGTGCGCAGTCTAATTGACTGCCTTAACTTTCACCATTGTTTTCCCAAGAGCAGAAGAAATGAGCCCCTCTCAAGTCTGGCATATTTAACCCTTTATTTCTTCTTTCATCACACTTACACAAGTCGTGCAACAAAAAAGTTTGTTGTATCTGGCAAATTTTGCTGGTATGAATACCGTTGGATCTTATTGTTGCGGTAATTCAATTATGTGTTTGATCAGAAATGATCGACCACTACTATCTATTTCTGGTATACCCATCGATCATTTAAGCTCCCAGAATCATGAAGCTTTTTCACACTGTTCATGTGAATGTCTACGCTTCTGTCATATCAAAGATCCATGTGTTTTATAGACTCTGAGTAAAGTAAAAATAAAAGACAAAGGAAGCAAAATAAAGAATAGGCACTCATCACTATATGTTTATTTTACGGTTGATTTGCTCTAGTTTACATTCGTATATTACAAGGAAAGAAGAGCATAAACTTCTCCATGGAGAGAATTTAGACAAAATATCCTTTAAATGAGCGGCCAGCTCTGTTTATGGTTATCAATTTTAGGAGCTCTAAATAGATGAAGGAAAAATGTTCAGTGTTCCAAAAATGGATATGCAAAATACTACATAGGATGAACATTGCTGTATCACCACACTGAAATTTCCAAGTGAGAAGCAACCAAGTCCAATTTAAATTTATATTTAAACATTAGGCAACCTATTGTCCATTGGAATTCAAGATTTCATGCACACATCAGCAACTAAAAGCTCACCAGAAGAGAAATGAGAAACATCAGAATACAAGAACCCTTTCTGCAAATGAATTCTCTCTTAAACAAATTTGACAAGTCACTTGAGAAAATCAATGAAATAGGCCAAAGAGCTTTGATTTATAAAGAAACGGAATTCAAACTACTGCAACGGAGTTTTGAATATGACATTAGTATATACCAGACAAGGAAATTTACTACATCCTCCCAAGATCACTCCACAAGGAAAACCCTAAGGTAACTCATTCAGGGCACTCTACACTGTCTTGAAAACTTCTATTCAGTAAATCTCTGCACTAACAGACAAAATTATCTTGATCACCTGCCAAACAATGGCTCCTCCCTCAAGCAGTAGCTGATACGCGTGGTGTCATAGTTTTTGCCGTAGCATTAAGATTGAACCCACCAGCACGGTTCACACGGCCACCAGTGTTCCCCATTTTGTCCCTCCGATATCCATCACCTCCACGGTTTGAAAATCCACCACGGCCACCATTTTTGTTGCCAAACTCTGATTTGCTACTGAAATCACCTCGGTTGTAGGCCTTGCCCCCCCCAAAATTCCCACGCCCTCTCACTCCCTCATTCCTATATGCAACCCCACCTCCGGATGAAAAACGACCCCTATTGTTCCCTGCAGGATCCAAAAATAATTACGAACACTGACTAGCCCAACTAAGAATCCAGCTTTTTTCACCAAACATATTTATATATGAATTGGCAGAAATGAATCAGCATCTCCTGGTGCATCATAAATCATGAAATATTTACAAAATGTCTTGTTAATAAAAAAATATCATGGAGTTCACTGTTATATTTCACCACCGAGGATGAGGACCTGAGTTTGTCACTCTTATTCCATCCCCTAGGTCTAATCTCGCTCTTCTGAGACTGAAAGAAAGTAGACATTATTTGGTTCATCTCTCCAAAAGGCCAACAAAAGTTTCCAGGTTGTCTAAATACATTAAGCCTTAAAACATTTTATTTTCTAAAGATGCATTGAGTTGCTTAATTCACTTCCACATTTTCAATTTTCTTTTTCACTTGTTAACCAGGACATAGTTCTTACGCAGAAAAAAGATCTAACAAAATACTTGCCTCGTGAAGTGGATCTCTTTTCCTCAACAACAACTCTACACCCATTTATCATAATAGGAGAAGCCTGAAAAATAACAAAAATTCTCAGAAGAGGAAAATATAAAATAAAACCATTTATTATTTTCTCCCTCTTCCCCCCTCTATTCGAGTACTAATGTCACAATCAACTCTAATTACACACCAAGTTCAAGGAACACAACAATGAAGGAGCTCAAACTGCAAAAATTTACTTCTATATGAGCAATTAAAAAAGCAACCGCAAACCCAGAATCAAGCAAATCTTTACATTCAGCTTACAGGAAATTTAATTAGACAGGTCAATCTAAGCTACCCAGGAAACAGAGTTCCATGCATGCAATCAGTTTCAACTGTCAACAAAGACTTTAGTCTCACAAGAATAGGCAACAGAAACATATAAGAAATACATGATGGCAATATTTATTTTAAACAAGCTTTGACAATTGGCAACCAGATTTAGACAGATTCCTTTTCAGGCATAACAAGTCTTAAAACAACCATGGTGTCACAAACATAAAACTCATGTACTGCATCTGCTAGACGGTTAATAGCAACAAACTTGACAGAAATGGAAGGCTAGACACTGCAATAACTAGCCAAAAAAAAAAAAACTTCAGATTACTTTCATTTTTCCTGGTTTTGCTACAGAATGTCAAAATTACTACTTCTAAATCAATAAAGTTTTGACTTGCAAAAACAGGTAAAGTTGAAGAAACCAATAACATAGAAGACAATCACTAATTTGTAACTGAAAGAAGTAACATACAGAATGTCAAAATTACCACTTTTAAATCAATAAAGTTTTGACTTGCATAAAGAGGTAAAGTTGAAGAAACCAATAACATAGAAGACAATCACCAACTTGTAACTGAGAGAAGGAACATGTCAACGTCTACCTCTAGTGCGCTTTGCACAGCACTTGCCACATCAAACTCCACAAAGCCAAAACAGAATCCCTGCCAGAACAACATATGGACAACATAATTTAGTCTTCCATGCACTAACAGTTGAATAACAATATGAGACTACCTTCTGGCTTCTAACTTGTATACCACCAGTCCTAATAGGTCCAAACTTCTTAAATTCATTTTCAAGTAAGGCAGGTGTGGCATCCAAAGGCAGACCTTTGACATAGATAGATGGACCCTCAGCTGCACACATTAAGACAAGTAAGCATGAATAAGGTGAATACATTCAAAAAGAAAAATATCTGAAGCGAGAAAACAGAAGAAGAAAAGGAATGAATGGAAAGGAACACATACCTTCATTCTCTAGAGCATTTCCATTTTCAGTGAGATTTGCGTTAAAGCCCTGAGTTTCAGTTATTATGGTCTGGGGCAATGAAGCATTTACTTGCTCTTGGCTCTTCTGTGCAGATCTTAAAGATGTTGGTGAAGAGGATGTAAAAGTTGCAGCATTCTCTTTCATGACCTTCACCTGTGACAAGATTTGAGCAATAGAAAATGTAAAGCATGATCCCTTGAATGTATAACTGAGCACAGCTCTCATTAATGCTATTTTCAAAACAAAGTAGTATCGATAAAGATGAAAAAGGTAAAGCACAAATCATTTTGCACACAACTGCTTACAATGGATGCATAAGATTTCTTTGGTAGTTCTTCAATCTTAGTGCTAGATTCGACCGCCATCTGAGATTCATCTGGAACTTCATCCATAACTTCAGGTATTAGGGGTTCCTCTTCTACAACTGAGCCATCTTCATTATCAGAAGGATCATATACTTCCTCCACGTTGACTTGCTCAGAAACATGACTGTCCTGTACAGAAGAAGGTTCTGCAAACAGATGTAACCGAGGATAAGTTAAGAGGGCAACACGAGATGTACACTCTAAATGTGATCTGCTTTCCCATTACCCTGTTCAGGTGAGTGTGAAGCTTCAACTTTACCAGAATCATGGTTTGCACTCTGCTGCTTGGGTTCATCAACATAACGGAATATGTCATTTAAAACAAAATAGCCTTTGTCTTGAGGTGCAAGGAAGAAACTCTGAGTAAATTTCTGCCGCACATTGTTGTTTCCAATGAGATACCCAGTCACAAGAACCAGTACTCCTCCTTGGTAAGATTGTTGTGAGTCAACCGAAGAAATTTCTGCTGTGAATTGTCCATAACCGAGTGAAAGTATTCTCTCATTGATGGCCTAATCCATGAAAATAAATCAAGCACTTATATCACACCAAAGATACGAATGAAGGCATCTGACAGACTATTTAACAAGGAAGCTTAAGTATGCAATGCATTAATTAATGAGAACTAAAACATATAAAGTTCCTAATTTCCATCCAAGAGGGATGAATAAAAATAAAAGGCAAATAAAGTAGTAGTCCTATACACATATCAGCTTAAGCAAATGATGACAGTATAAACGAACTTACATGCATGGTTGTTGTAATGCTCATAACACCACTGTCCTCTGGACGGCCTAGCTTACTAACATCCTGATAAAATCGGTGAACAAGTTCTGGAGATTGATGCAAGATAAGGTAATATTGGTGCACAAATGCATTACCAACCTAAACCAATAACATAAACATAACTCATTTCAAAACAGTAAACAGTAGTGAAAAAAATAGGAAGTAGATAGAAAAACAAAGCCCACTGAATGATAGTTCCAGAGCATACAATATCGGGCGTAGGAATTGCAGTTTGCGACGCGGATGCAGCCATCATTGATCTGTTTCTGAAAAGCGCAACAAATAAACCTATCGAAGCTCCAAAGAAACAATAAAACAAACAATTTCATATTCTATAGATGTATTAAAAAAAAGATTCACATTTATGTTAATTACTAGTATGGTCATGACAACGCAATCTAAGGCACTTAAACGAAACGAAATTAACTAAAGAGAAGATAAAGTTGAAAACACTTTTTAGCTAAACAAACAACTGATCCTAGCAAGCATAAAATCACAGTGAAACTTGGAAACAAGAAGAAATGTTTCCAAAATCACACCGGAGAGAGATTGACTACAGGAGATCAGGAGCTACCTAAGTAAAACATTTGGATTTAGGAAAAGAGGCGTTGCTCACCTTAAGTCGGAATCGGATGAGAGAGAAGCGGCAAGGTGAGAGAAAGCAGTGGTAGAGCTAAGGCCGTGGTGGTCGTTCTCTCACCTGCCCTTTCTAGTGGCGTTTTCTAGGGTTTTCCTTGATCCTAAAGGGGCGCAAGAATTAGGGAGAAGAGCGAGGAATAGTGAGGTTTTCTTGGTTTGTTTTTACATTCCCAGCGAATTGCGAAACTGGGACACTGATTTATTTTCCAAATTTAGAAGCTTCTAGAGTTTATTACATGCCTTATTCTTAGAACATGACTTGTTTTTAATCGGTTTTTATGTTTTTCATCACCGTTGTATAAATTAGAGGAAATAAACTAGAATTATCGATTAGTTGCAAATAAACAATATTATGAACATATTAATATGTACTAATTATCTAACTCATCATGTCTGTCGGACTCATAAAAGAAATAAATTAATATTAAAAGACCTGAAAGAGAATTGACGGTCGTAGTTTTGCTACTATTATAGGATCATAGTCTTATTTATACTTTTTGAAATCCTATGGTTAAATATGTCAATTGGTATAAAACTTAGGATTAGAATTAATCATTTTGCCCTTATTTTACCTGCCAAAACCATTTACTGGGTCTTTGAAAGGTTTTTACAAAAATTAAGAAGTTTTAAAAATTAAAATTTAGCTGCGAATTTAATAAGTATGAAGAATTTAAGATAAGGACAAAAGAGAGGATTCCCTTATAATTTATGTGACTTAAAAATCTTCTAATATTTAAAACTCTCACAAAAAGTTCTGGCACTTTTTAAGTTTTCAAATGACTCTTTCTTTTAGACTTTTATTAAAAATAATTGTGAAACACATGTGACATAAATATCGTATATAGATCAATTAAATATTGTTGATACGGAGACTTAATTGAGTTCTTAAAATTGACTCGAATTAATTAAATCTAACTTAAATTGATAATGTAAGATAATTATAATATATCATTGATTTAAAGTGAGTTTATATATCAATGATTTAAAGTGAGTTTAATTAATTTAAGATAATTACAATATATTATTTATTTAGAGTGAGTTTAATTAATTTAAGTGCAAACCTCTAATTAGTTTCACCCAAGTTTCACCCTCGCCATGAATAGATCGCCCAAGTTCAGGTCCACAAGTAGTGATAATTGTCTTATGAAGGCTTGTTTTCGCTACAACTTTGGCGGGTTTCCTTAATTAAGCCACTGCTTACAGTCGTCGACTCATTCTTTAACAGGCACACGGTTGACAAAAAGTTGCTCCCTTGGGACATATGGGATTTAATAATTGAGTTAGATCGTCATGTCAACAACAATTGATTGGTCAAGGAATGACGCTTATATCACATTTGTTTTATCGTTATTTTTAAATAATAGTCTAAAAGAATGAATTTTCGAGAAAATAAAAAAATCACAGATTTTTCTTAGAATTTTAAAGATCAAGGATTTTTTGAAGTTACTTGAATCACATGAGAGCCTTATGTATTTTACCGTAGAATGAGTTTGTGGTTTAATTTTATGCTTCAAAGTAAGATAAAATGTGTATAATGTCATATGTTTTGAAATTAAATGAGAAATACCTAAACAATATCATAGGCTTGAGAATAAAATAAAATGTATAAACTAATCATAAGTCTTAAAATTAAAATAAATGTCTAAAACTAGGTCCTAGGGTTTAAGAAATAAAATAAAAGGCATAGAATTAGGTTTTAGGGCTTGAAAATAAACTAAAATGCCTAGATTTGAACCATAGGATTTGTTAATAAACTAAAATGTCCATATTTCAATCATAAGGCTTGAAAATAAAACGAAATGCCTAAAGTGGTTGATATTTTTTATACACCTTTATAAAATGGGATGACTAAAGAAAAAATCAAATTAGTAGAGTTGTCACCCTACCTTATTAAGAAAATATGAAAAAAAAGAAAAAAGAGTTTAAGGGTTGATTTGTAATATGAGGAAAGTGTTAAACACCATATTCTACAAATCTAAACAATTATTTGTCTCTAAAAGTTTTTGTAGATTTAAGGAGGGTGAATAGAAATAAATTTAGGTATGAATTAAAAAGGCACATGCTAAATTGAAAATAACACGTGTGGTTGAATATATAGGAGTTTGTAGTCTAACCTTAGTCTTAAAATAGAATATCTAGAGTGATGTCTAGAGTTTGAAAAGAAAATTAAAGCAAGTGGTTAAATGTCTAGGAGTTTCTAGTCTTTCTTAGGTTCTGAAATAAAATGGAATTCATACAATGAATCTTTTGTCTTGAAATTAAAATGAAATGCCTAAAGCTAATTCTTAAAATTAGACACCTAAATTTTTTTAACACTTTGTTTAGGGTAAACAAGATAATAAGTGTAACTAGAAAACAAACTAAATTTGAGAAAAATAACAATTGAAAAATTAACAAAGTAGCAGTGAACTTGTGATTAATTAATGATAACAACTTAGGAATTACTTCTATCTTTGTTTTGTTTTTGCCTTAGCTTATTGATTTAAAATACTTAATCCTATATATCCAATAGTTATGATTGCCTTTTCTTGAGATCTATCCAAGTTATCCCAATTGAAATAGATAAGAATTGAATTGTAACCTCTCGATCTCTTAAAACTTTTCTTAATTATAAATTAGATTTTAAGCAATCCTATGGGCAACTAACAAACAATTAAAATCTCTCTTAAATTGCGTATTAATCTAATGTTTATAGGTCTATTATGGTACTAGTTCCCACTATGCAACATAACATAGACATTTCAATCTTATCTCTAGATTCAGATCAAAGATTCAAACAATAAACACCACTAAGTATGATTTTTAAAATAAAATTAAGGATATAAAAAGTTTAACAAAACATTTCAAGAGTAATTCCTAAAACAAATTTAGCAATTGTTAGCTAACGTAAATCAAAAATTGTTTATAATCAACATTTAAAAATAGGTAAATAAAGGGAAAAAGTAGAAAATTGAATCTTGGATGTATTCTTCTTCTTGTCCTTGAGTTGGAAAATTCTATAGCTTTGTTCTTTTAAAATTTTTCCTCTTTGATCTATTCCTTAGATGTTCTTGTCACCTTTTTTGGTGTTTCTCTTTGCCTTTTATACTTATTACTCCTCTTAAGGCTCTTTCTATGATTTTCTCACTTGTTTATATTCCAAAAATAGCCCCAAATAATCAAAATACAAAATCCCGTGACCTAGAAATTTTACCTTTGTCTGATCGAGCACTGCCTCTTGTCTACATGCTCTATCACGATTGTGCACTTTTTCATGATCGTGATAGTGGTTCCCTAATTGCCCCAACTTCAGTCGTGCACGATTATGCAGGTGCATATGTAACACCCCACTCTTGCAAGACATGTACCTGACATCATGAGTGATATCCGAATATGTACCCCGTAAGAGTGGTATGTTAGAGCACTCACATCACTAATTTAATCATGGCATCATCATTTAATACTTAAATGTCATCATATTTTAAAAATCGAAATCCTCATTTCATTTCATAAAAACCAAATATGTACATTATCACGACTAAATATAAAACACGCTACATACATGAGGAATTATACAAAAAATTCTATCTAATTCTTCAATCTCAACTGACCAACCTTTGAGCCAAGAGTATGACAAGAGCCAAAAATTTCTATCTATATATGACAAGAGTATGGACATGAGAAAAATGGATGGTCTACAATCGTAGGAGCATTTTATCAAAAAATACAAAGGGAACAATTGACACAAGTCATTTATTCCAAAGTTATAAGGTTTTCTATAATATTCATCCACATTATAAAAGAGAACATGAGGAAATGATCCCTAAACCAAACAAGTTTAGACCAGGGGACTTCCTGAGTTAATGGATTAAAAGGAGAAGCATAAAAGAAATTATAAAAGTTCTTTGACCTAATTTTAAGCCAAATAATCTTATCATTTATGTATGAGTTAGGACAGTAACTTGGGAATTTAGCAAGAAGTGAAACCATACTTATTATGAGGATAGCTATATTGTCTCTTTCTTATTTCCAAATTTACTCTAACATTGATTGGGAGTACAAATTGCATGGAGTGAAGTTGGGGTAAAGGTGCAAAAGGCTAAATTTTGACCAATTTTCAAACCAGAAGCTAATTTGTGCCCCATTTCTTATCATAAGCTTCATTTCCTTAGCCATAACTTTCCTTATATTTAAAATAAATTTAGTGGCTGAGGAAATGTTGGTATTGATCTTCATATAGCAGAAGTTAGGGCCTTTTAAATACTCTTGATATATCCATTTCACTTAAAGTTCTTCTTTGTCAATAAATAAGTGGTAAGTTTTTCTAGCTATAAGTATTTCATTTATAGTTTAATAGACTCAATTCGATGTCCATGATGAGTTTTTTGGAAGCAAATATCCTTCCATTTGACTTTAGGAATTCTTTAGAAGAGCCTAATCCATTATATAGAAAAAGGATTCTTTCAACATCCTTAAGGATTATAGCAGACAAAGCTGTATGGGAGCTCTAGTATCTAGATACAGCTAAAAACATAGTATATCAACTAGCATCTTCTTGTATACGTTAGTATCTTGCATTTCTAACTACTATTCTATAAAATAGTGGTAATAGTGGTTTGCAATCACTATAAATGAGTTTGCAAAATGAAAATGGTGATTCAAGATATTCAAAAGGAGTTTAGCTCAATTGAAGACTAGATATATATGCCAAGTCCTATTCTAGGGGGTTAGAGATTTGTGAGATGATGATCTGAGTTTTTTCTTATTGATTAAGAGGGTAGAAACATCAAAGAACTATTGAAGATAATCCATTAGCAATTGCACAAAGCTTTTATCCCGACCACATATTGGAAGTAATCCATCAATCATCCACAAAGTATAGGTTAAATAGTTTTAGGTTCCTATATTTAAAGTGAAATTGAAGGGCTTTCATTGAGAAATGTTAAAGGAGATCATTCTAGTTAGTACCTTAATAACTAGTGCAAAAATGTAAGGTGAGAAGGGATCACCTATTTGATCTCTTTATGCCCTTTGAACATAGGTGTAGCCTTGTAAATTATAAGTATACTGAAGGAAGCAATGGATAGACATTAATAGATCTAGCTGGAGAAAGCTAGGGGAATCCAAATGCTTGCATAGTGTGAAGGACGAATTTCTAGATAACAATGTCAAAATCCTTAGAGAAATATATCTTTATAAAGTAAATTGAAATAGCCTTTTTCTAACATCCCGTTACCCGTGTGAGAGCTAAAATTGTGAATTATGAGAATTTCTGAGAAATTAGGAAAATGCACATCATGCATGAATTAATTGTGACATGCAC
>JANZXV010000004.1:14743949-14756108 GCA_027576455.1 Erythroxylum roigii | reverse complement strand
AAATTTGCTATTTTGTATTTTGTAATAAGCCAATGGTGTGGCTTTTGATATGTAAATAAAGTTTTTCAAACTCTTTTTCTTTAGTAATGAAATGATAGATTGAAGTAGTTTCGGTTGGGTATGTTCATATTAACTTCGTTGTTAAAATGGATAAGTTGGTTTTTGATGATTGACTATTATGGGCACGCCACCTTTGTGGGATGATGCCTAATAAGGGTTCATGGAAATAACCCTACAAGGAACCACGCTTAAGTATTATGGTATTCTGAAGAGTTGGGTTTCGGTCAGAGAAAGAAGATGAATCGATTATAGTTAAAGAGATTTCATAGGATAATACGCTCACGTTTCATGATTTCATAAGAGGTTGGGCTCTGGAATCAAGCGGAGTCCAACATTTGTGGTATCAGAGAAAGAATTGGGTTCCAAAAACGGGATCTAACAGTTGTGGTATTAGAGCAAAAAATTGGGTTCTGAAAACGGGATCTAACAGTTATGGTATCAGAGCAATAGTTGGGTTCCGAAAACGGGATTCAATATTAAACATGGTGAAGGACTTTATATCAAGGCATATGGATGAAGTGTTGGAGTTATGTACATATAGTGCCCTAGAAAGCAAGTGTATTTACTTATAACTTAATTCTCTTCCAGTTACTTTTGTAATGAAAACATTTATTATTAATAAAACAAAATAGTTTGGTTTTTATGAGCATTATATATCTAGTCATAAGGTACCGGGATTCTTTTGTAAGTAATATATATATACATAGAGATATATGGGAAACATGTATATTATAAGAATCTAAAATAATGGATTCACCGTTGAATAATCAAGTTGATCGCTTGATTATGGTTTAGACTGTAGTGTTGCGATTTATCTCCGTGCAAGTAAAAGAGTTTACTTAAAGAGATTGATGAGTTTCATATCATGATAGTAGTTGACTATCGATAATAGCACTATTAAATGAATTTGGAATCAAGTATGTTTTAAAGAATAAAATGGGTCGTTACCTTAATCTTAAAACATACAACTTAAGTATTCGTTTATTATGGACCACAATCTTGATGAGTGGTGAACTCATATGTATTTCATTATAATTCTTGATATGATTGGAATGGATTTTTACAGAATATCAATCCAGTATTTGTATGTTGGAATTATTAATTGAAACATCTATTAGGGAACATTCACTCAAATAAAGAGTTTATAGTAATATCATCATTTCTAGATGTTTTATGGAGGTTGTGATTAAACTGGTGCTAGTAGTTTGATGGACTAGCTATCCATAAAGTCTTAATACTAAGATGAGATCTTGTGTGTTAATCACCATATAGAGTAAAACGGGAGATCTATAAGGAAAAACTAACATAAGGGCAAAACGGTAATTTTACCCTTTATTGTATGGATGGCTATAATATGGTTCATAATAGAGTTTGCAATTAGACATCTTATTTAAAACATTTGTTATCATAATATTTATTAATTCAAGAGTTTTACTAATTGTTTTTAGTGGAATGACATTTAGTTAATAAGCAAGAATTAATTCTAATGAGATTAAATTAATTCCGGGCTTATTGGAGGTTGAATTATATAAGTCTAATTAGATTCCTCGTTTGGCTCCTAGGAAGGTTATCAAGCAAAGTAAGAAATACAATTAGAGGTTTTAAAGCCTATGATTGAATGTTGGGCTTACTTTAATTAATTGTTAATTATAAGCCCATATGAACATTTAGAAATGGGCTAGGCTTTGGTTTAATTTAATTAATTAGATTAATTAAATTAAAACAAAGTTATTAAAAAAAATGGAGGTAGAATTTTGATTTTAGTGGGCTAAATGTGCAGCTTAGGCTTTGGTTTAATTTGATTAATTTGATTAATTAAATTAAAACAAAGTTATTAAAGATAAATGGAGGTAGAATTTCAGTTTTAGTGGGCTAAATATGCAACTGCACATTTAGCATTGGTTTGCTACATTTAAGATGGTTTTTTAACATGCTTTAGCATCATTAAATGGAGTAATAACCTTATCATTAAATAGTTTAATGGTGGCCTTTTAATGATAGCATGTAACTATTAGCATTCATTGGACTAAAGAAGAAAGAGGTGCATTTGATGGACCATCTTTCTTCTTTCATCACAAAACCGAAATTGATATGTATTTTTAGGTTAATGGTCTTTTCATATAGCCATCTTAAAAATAAATGAGAAGAGTCTCATTTATTGGCTTCTTTATAATTGATTAAGGAAGGAAGTGATGCATTGGATGCACTTCACTTCTTCCTTTGAGACTTAACAAAAATTGAGAGAAGAAAAGATAAGGTTGTTGAATGTTTATCTCTCTCTCTCTCCTATCTTGCATGTGTAGGCCGAAAATTGCATGAGAAGTATGTTATCGTTGGCTTCTTTCTTCTAAGGCAAAATCTCTTCAAGTTTTCTTCTCTTTTCCCACCAAAGGATCTTGTTAACCAAGTTATCCAAGAAGAACAAGTGATAGATTTGATTTGTTGAGGATACAATATAGAGAAGAGGATACAATTACATAAAGAGGATACATCGCCTAGGAGAGGATACATTGCCAATGATAAGATAGCACAACGAAGAGTTAAAGCTATAGCAAAGGAGTCGGTAATAATTTTCATCTTGTGTTTATGCAAATGTTTTTTCTTATACCATATCATGTATGGTTATGCATTTTGATTTGGCTATACTGCTTCCGCTACAATTTTGATTTCTAAAAGGTTTAGAAATCTACCGTTTTATCCAAATCGTGCATGCTTTATTTTTTTGATCCAACAATTCATATGTCAACTGTTGTTTGATAAATCCAAAACCAATAAGTATTCAACGAAGGAACTCTTCCTGTTGTGGTGCATGGATCATGACATTCCAATGTGGATGTCCACACATGTGCTGAACGCTATTATTGCGACTCTGTGCAAGAGGAGCAACAATTTAGGTATGGGGTGCTTAGTTTTCTCCATTGCTGAGTATTATGGCAAGGAATGTAGTGGTTTAACTGTCCATCTCCCAGAATTCCTAAATCATCATCATCTATGGCATCCTGAAATCCTTAAGTCCTATAACATGGAACTCCTGAATATCAGCCAAAAGATGCATATGAAGATCAAGGCAAGTCAGGCAAGTTCAAGTACAATGTCGCCTCAGCAGGAAGAAGAGGACTCGACTAGTGAAGAGTTCGAGGAGGAAGAAGAAACAGAAAAATCGGGCTGGAAGAAAGTGCTTGATACAATCTCCGCGAACACCAAGGTAATCACATATACATTTGCGGAGAACTCTAGAAGAATGAAAGAGATGACCCAGACATACGTTGCATCCACCATTATTTTGAGGCCTCAGGTGTCCAATTGCCACCTCCAACACCTTCCCCACCTCCATCACCACGAGCCATTATTCTAACCCTTTTCTTTTTACCTTTAGTCTTTACTTACTTTTTATTTTACTCTAATTTTATGTTTCTTCTTTCCATAAATGTTTTTTTGTCTCTTTCTTACATTGAGGACAATATGTTGTCCAAGTGTGGGGAGGGTTATGTGTTTTGATTCTAATGTGAGTTTGCATATTATATGATAGTTGGTATATTGCATTTTTTTAATCGTGTGAATGTGTCAACGGCTTAGATGGATTAAAATTTATTTAATTTTGAACATAGTCTATTACATTGCGGAGAATCATTAGCTCACAAAAATTAGTGAATTGTGGTTCTTTGGTTAAATATGAAGCTTAATTAGGATTTAGCGTTAAGTTGTAAACTTCTAAATTATCACATTCATTCATAATTTATACAAAAAATTAAAAACTAATGCATAATCTAAATGATTTATATGCTTCTTAAAATAGAAAAGAACAGTAATTCTTTTTTTTTAACCTTAATTTATTGAATCAAGGATATATGAAAATGCTATTTAAAGAAAAAATAGAGAAGTTATTGAATTTTTAAATTCATGTACAATGAAATAAAATTAATGTCTTAGTTATTTGCTTGCACTAACTTAACCCTTTCCTTTGTAAAATAAAGAACTTTGTCATTAAATTAGTGATAGATAATTAAATGTTTTATGTCTTATTATATATTTTTAATTGAGCATGATTAAAATAATATGAATGGATAAGATAGGACCATTTTTGTCTATTTTTCTCTAGTTTTTAAGGGTTTATTTCATTATTTTGTGATATGTAATCACTAGTTAAAAATTAATGTATTTTAGTTTATTAAAAAATTAAGGTTTTTTTTGGGTTAAGCTTTTCTAATTGATTACTTTGGAGAGAAAAGCTTTTACAAAGTAAATCTAAAATTTTCTCAAGCTTAATTGAATTCTTATGAATTAGTTTGTTATATTTAAATCTTTATGTTTGAAAAATAAAATTTTTTTAGCAAAATTTTGATTTAAATATTTTTTTTTCAAATTGCAAGAAATTGAACTCTGCTCACCTAGAGACAGGCATCAGTAAATTAGTGAATCGAACTCGACTAAAGTAATGTGTTTGCTACTATGCGACTGACTGGCCCTTTCTTGTCCTTTGTCACTGCTGTGACATTAAAATGAGGTGGATGAACTATCCTTTTCTTGAACATTACTGGAGCCAGCAAATGTTATCATGTACTTAGTTTGGGAATTGAATTAATTTATAAAGAGGAATGGTCATTCATGATAAAAACAATTATTTAAAAATATTAATAATTATAAAAAATTCACTAGATCGATTATAAAAATTAATTTATAAGATGCTTTAACTGCAAAAATATATTGTACATTGATTTTTCTTTTTTTTCTTCAAAAAAAGAAAAAATTGTATCTTCTTCAGTATTATCTTACGTTAAAGCAAAATAAAAAAGTACTGTACCAGTAGACAAATGAAATTGTAACCAATGACGATAAGATATTGTTGGTAGTTTGGCAAATCCCAAACTACAAAATAGCTTTGCCTTCGACGAATTGATCGAGCTACTTCAATCATGCATGACGCGACGCCTTTGTGAAAACGGCAAAATCCAATCCTTGTCCGCGTCAGCGCTGAGACCCATGGTTTGCCCACGGCCTCGGTAATTGAGAACCGTAGCCGTTACATTACAGACCTTCAGCTAGGTTTATTATTCTCCGTGTGACATCTCAAGAACTTGTGATTCCGAATCCGAACTCATATTAATAATACAATTTTATTATTTTCTGTAAAAACTACTCATAAGCGACACAGTATTTAATTTATTTTTTCTTATTTTATTTTTAATCTTATCCGCTACTCTGGACTTTTCAACGCTTCACCCATTTCTAAACACAATATATAGCCGCATCAAACTGCTTGGAGAACAACACACAACAATAACAATAACTAGTCGGACGAGACGAGCCAAGAAATGAGTATCGGAATCATCACAGCAGCAACTCAACCCTCCTTCCATAACTATGCTAAACCCAACTTCACACCCTCAAAGTCAAAAGCCTTTCTTGATCCTTGTTCTCACCTTAGATTCGACAACCATCTCCAGAAACAGAGAACTCAATCCAGGTCCACCAGAAGCAGTCCGATCAAGGCTGCTGCCAGCAACCTGTATGTGAGCACTGAGAATTTCTATGATTTGCTGGGTATTTCTGAGAGTGGAACACTTAAAGACATCAAACATGCTTATAAGCAATTGGCAAGAAAGTATCACCCTGATGTGTCGCCACCGGACCGTACAGAGGAGTACACAAGGAAATTCATTCAGGTTCAGGAAGCTTACGAAACCTTGTCTGATCCTAGCAGCAGAGCTTTGTATGACAGAGATATGGTCAACAGAATCCACCTTTCGTTCTTTGCTAGAAGTCCGTCTCACTATAACGAGGTTTGTCTACTTTTTTCCGTCACTTCTCAGTTTTGATAGTACAGTTGGGCCATGGTTGGGCCAACGACTCTTAAAACTTCAGAAACTTAGCTATCCTATTTTATCGTGAGCAGGGATGGTTTGGAGGATATGAGTGGAAACAACGGTGGCAATCTCAGCTAGCAGAGTTACAGAGAAAGAGCACAAATGGGACTTCAAGAGGGAAGATGTCGTGGGGAGCTAGAATGCGTGCTCAAGCAAGAAGAGCTACCTAACGGGCTTCCTAGTCTAATTCCCAAGGATGAATTCCTCCTGAACGGCTGAACCTTATGGGATGATGTGATTTCATGTCAATTGGATCGTGTACATAAGTTTCCCCCTTTCCGTTTCTAGAAATCAGTAGACGTTCAGGGCCAATTTTGCTATCCATTTTAATTTAGGTGTCACCACTTTTGCAATAGCTCCTTCAGGAAGGCCAGATTTTTTGTTCAATTTTATGATGTTTTATTTTGTCCCATAAATATGAGACTCGCATAATGAATGACTGAGATTTATTGGACAGAATAAGATACTATAAAACTAGATAGAAGATCTTGTCTCCCCTTCAGAGGCACCTCAATCTTTTTAGAAGATATCATCGGGATTAGCTTCTCGTGACCAATCATGTAATTTGTAGCGCTTCTTTTAATCAAAAAAAAAAGAAGAAGAAGAAGAAGGTCTATAGTAGTCCATTTAATGTATATAGAAGCCGGTTAAAAATATGGAGATAAAGTTTATAAGGGCGCCGAATTGTTTTGACGTTCAAAAATATTATAGAGAAAGAACGTAACGGTTAAGAAAACTAAAAAGCTTGACGAATTTTGGAATGTGACATACCTTTTGATAAAGAGAAAAGCAGAAATGAGGGATCAGAGAGTAGGGCAAAATGAGGAAAGAATGAAAGGATCCTAAGTGTAAAATTACCAAGCTTTGTATTAGTATGTGCTAACTGTAAAAATATGATATTTGTTACATAAATTAAAAGTGACATTTATAATTTTGGGATCTTAAATAAATATTTGTTATAAATCAATTGAGTTCAGTAATATTGTGGGCCTAATGTGAAACATGTCTTATTGAAAAGAGATGGAGAAACTTTTCCACGTTCATCCCAAAAATTAGTTTCTTTCTTTTGACCCTTTTGCGATTACAAAAACTTGATAAAAAAACAAATTTGTTGCCTTAATTAGTAAAGAGAGAACCAATTCAGATATCTATAATTTTTAATGTGGTACATCCATCAAATAACTAGAATAAATAATTGAGATTTATTTCATTACTAAATAAAAAATATAGACCAATTAGTACTCTTCCATTATATTAATAGTGATATATACATACATAAACATTTGGGCCACATTTTAACACTCTCCTACTTGCCCCGTACTTTAAACTTTATTTTAATAATGTAAACATTAGACGCATATAAATAAATCTTTTAATATCTTCATAATTTACCACAACACAATAAATCACATAATGAGGGTCATAGTAGTTATACACTTCAATATCACACTTCTTTTCATATACCACAACACTAGTAATTTATTAAATCAGGTACTATAAGTGATAAATAAATATCATAAAGGTTCATATTAATGTCTTATAGACAATTTTATTTCTTATTTAATAACAGGTACATGTGCATATTCATAATAAATAAGAAAATTGTTAATCAGAAATTTTATTGAGCTCAAGAGAGTTAAAAAGTCATTAAAAAATAGTCATCAATATAATCAAGGCTAATTCTTTAAATATGTTCCTTAAATATCTTTGGTGGAAGGTCTTTAGTTAAGGGATCTGCAATCATAAGATCCATCTTAATATACTCAATTCACACTCTTTATTTCTAAACTTCCTCCTTTAAATATTTCAACTCCATATGTTTAGCAACTCTAGAGTATTTGTCATTCTTGGAGAAGAAAATTGTTGCAGAATTATTACAATAATTTTCAGCTACTTAGCCCAAGCCCTAAAGATACCTTAAGACTTTCTTTGCAACTTTTCAATGGTATATAATAGAACTACTTTGATATATGCCTAGCATTCCAACTGTAAACTTGATATCGAGTCTTGTGCATGTTTGTAAATACATCAAACTGCCAACAATAGAAGCATATGAAATAAATTCCCTTTGTTTACTTTGCACATCATTCTTTGGACATTGCATGAAACTAAATTTATTCCCTTTTTGTATCCGGACAATCCTTGTTAAACATCTATTCATATTAAATCTCTTAAGAATTTTTTCAATATAGTCTTTATAAGACAACTATACAAGTCCTTGTGATCTATTTCATATTGAGATTCCTATTCTCCCATATCTTTCATTTAAAAATTCTTAGAGAGAAAATCTTTAGTATTGTATAATATGTCTTAATAACAGGTAAAATATCATCAACATATAGAACTAGAAATATAAACTCACTCTCTCTTATCTTTCAATAGATACAATGACCAACCATATTTTCAAAAAAAAAAAAAAAATATGAAAAGATGCTATGATATCATTAAACTTAATATACCATTGTCGGGAAGTTTGTATAAGCCCATATATTGATTTATTAAGTTTACACACTAAGTGACCTGATAAGTGTACATTATAGTATGTTATCTAGGTGTTTGAGTGTGTTTTTAAGTGTTTTCTTAGATGA
Source organism: Erythroxylum roigii (assembly GCA_027576455.1). Classification (NCBI taxonomy): domain Eukaryota; kingdom Viridiplantae; phylum Streptophyta; class Magnoliopsida; order Malpighiales; family Erythroxylaceae; genus Erythroxylum; species Erythroxylum roigii. Next base: position 14,747,596 of record JANZXV010000004.1, on the reverse strand, counting down.
CAATCATATATTTAGGACTTAGAATTGTGTTCTTATTAACTGTTTTCATTGTTTTATTTATTTAGAGCAAGAATTTGATCTTAATTTTATGTTTCAAGGGGTATTTGATGTGTTTGTTGGTAAGTGGAAACAAGAACTTGAATAAAAGAGGAAGAATTTAGAGAAGGGAAGAAGCCACGATCATGCACAATGCCACTATTGTTTATAGCGAGAGGATGAACTCTCTGTCTCGATAGTGGCTCTATGCACGATCATGACATGGAAGATGGATAAGTAGGAGTCACGATCATGGCACCTTGCACAATCATGACAGGGATAGCATGCACATCAAATTTAAAGAGATCAAAGAAGAGGCATCAAGAACAACTACAGATTTTCCAAATTTCCATATCAAGATACAACATTGTTTTTCATTCTTTTATCTTCATATATTTCATTGTCTTGGATGTTGATTTGGATTATTAGGATGTTAAACATAATTATAGTTTTCTAAATCCATATTAAGGATTATTCTTGATATGTTTTTGTTAAACTTTATTCTTGTTGAATTCAATAGATATATCAATGTTTTATGATATTTGTTATGCTTATACTTAGTAATAAATCATGAGATTGAATCAAGTTATTTATGTTAAGTTATGCAGCAAGAGTTGGTAGCTTAATAGACCTGCAAATATGAAATTAATGAATAATCAAAGATAGATCTTAATTATGAATTAATTATCCTTAAGATTGCTTCAAATCTAATTGAATATTTAGAAGTAGTTTTGTGAATCGAGAGGCTGCAATTATATTATTATTGATTTCAATTAGGATTACTTGATTAGATCTCGAGAGAAGGTAATCGAAACCTTAAGACATCTAGGATCAAACATAATTGAATCAACAAGATAAAAAGGGAGAACAAACAAGGATATAAAAATTCCTAAGTTTCTAACTTTGATTAACTTTATTCTTAGTGCTAGCTTATTTATTCAAGTGCTTTGTTAGATTTGTTATTTTAATTCCAATAAATTTATTTTAATTCAATCAATCTGTGAGTACCTTAGGCAAAGTACATTCAAGTTTTTAGGTGTTTAATTAATCCTTGTGGGAACGATGCCCTTTGTATTATGAGTTACAATTTGTATACTTATAATATTGAAAGTTTTCTATATAAAAAATATTAGCAAGTTTTTAGCCCTGTTGTTAGGGATTAAATTAACATCTTATAAATTTTGAATTTTTTGATTTAAGGATTGTAATAATTTTTCTTGTGTAATTACAGGTGCTTGAATATAAGACTTAAAAAAAATAAACTTCAAGCTAAGCAAATTGTAGAACTTTTATTCCAACCCAATGAAGGCATTACAACATGAATGGGAGTTACTTAAACTCATATGATCATTGGTGGCAAAACTATCCAAATTATCCTTGCCCTAATGATGTAGGAAATAATATGAGAGTACAAGGTCCACCAAGTTTCTAGCAAAATAGGCTTAGATCCTTAAAGTCTAAGTTAGACAAGTCAACGGATGTGTTAAGCTACAAGCTCAATAGCTAAGATGAAAGTCAAAAGTGAATATAAGACAAATTTGATCAAATAATCAAGAACCACTTCTCTGTCTTTCATAACTTGGAGGTTTAAGTTGGGCAACTTATCGATGTATTGTCAACCAAAAATTTGGGGAATCTTTTAAGCCACACAGAAGCACAACTAACATCCTTATTGTGTTGTGACAGTTATGGAGGTAACTACTACAATCATAAATTTCTGGCATCAGAGTCCATATTGCATGTAAAACGAACTTAAAAATACACTAAGTGAGATTACTAATATTGAGCCAGACATAACGTGTTCGTAATACCCCATATTAGGGGTTAGGATATTAAGAAAATTCAGTACATTTTATGCATCGCATATTTGAATATTTGCTTATTTGTGCATAAGCATTTTGGACATATACAATAATTGTACATGCATTTATGACATTTTCCGGGTATAATTGGTTTCTAAATGCAATTAAAAAAATGCGAATTGTGGATTACTTGCATTAAAATTTTATTTGGAGAGTGTTATTATTATTTCGGAATTTTTGGTGAATTTTAGAAATTTTCGAAAAATTTGGCATATTTTGGATATTTGACATTTTTGATATATTTTGGATATTTTGACATTTTTGGAGAATTATTCTTAAGTTGAAAATTTTATTTGCAGACTCTTAGTAATATTTTGGAATTTTTAGGAATTTTAGAAATTTTTAGAAATTTTATTGAAAATTTTGGGGTATTTTTAGATTAAAAAATATTAAAATAATAGACCAATTATAATGTGACAAGTGACAGCCCAGTATTTTGCCACTTGGCTTACATGCAAGGGACACCTATTATATGTTGCCATGGGTGTTTTTGGAGTAGGGAGAGAAGCTTTTGGTTAATCACCGAATGCTTCCCGCATTTCTTTCCTCTAGGTTTCCTTTGTTTTCAAAATCCTGTTTTTTATCAAATTCAAACTTACCAACCAGACTGTTACTTGCTTCTGTGGAGTCTTTCTAATTCTTTTCATCCACCGAAGCTCTGCTCATTATTATCAATACTGGAAATCATTTTTTAAAATTATCAGCTGTTCATTTGGTTTATTTTTACTGACTGCTGCAAGTAATTGAATCCAGTAAGTAGTTCTGATAGTGTTCATTTTCTTATGTATGCATGCATGGGTTTTAGAATGGTAGTTACGGTGATGTACTGTTCATGTATGATGAAATTGTGAATTTAGGGAATGAGCAGAAAGTGTATCAAGATTGTGATATTTTGAGTTAAATGGAGATTAGTGAAATAAATTATAATTACAGAAAATAATGGTTGGATGTTAACGGTGTTCATGCTCTGTTTTTCTTGATGATGTGCGTGAATGTTTTTGGAAAATTTTGAAAGCATTCAAATGAGTTTGTTATTAAGTTGGATTGAAAATGGGAAGATCCAGATGAGAGAAGGATAAGAAGAAGAAGAAGAAAAGAAAATTATTTGAAGAACACGCAGAAGCATATATCTGGTAAAAGTGGGAACATGCTCTGTTTTCACTAAATACAAGCATAAATGGTTACTGATGAAATTTTGTGAGGTTAGAGTTAAAGAGGAATATAGAGTGGTATGATCTTGTGTTTTAGGAAAGATTAAATTAAAAAAAAGGAAGAAGAACATGGAATGAAGATGGAAAAAAATGCAGAAAAATGAATGATGCTCACGTGAATAGTGCAGTTGTCGTAAGGTAGGTATAAACTTTTGGATTTTGGATTTATCTGTGATGGGTTCTTTTGAGATGGAAGTAGAAACAAAATAATTTATGCAGCATATCTATTGGTTGTGATGTGTGAGAATGAAAAAAAAAGAAGAAGAAGAAAGAAACAAGAAGAGGAGAGGTGTAGTTCGGTGAAGAAGATGATGAATAGTGTGCTGGACGTTGGTCTTTGAAATGTAATGTTGAACTAAAGTTTTTCATTGAGCAGCCCTCAATCTTTTGTGTTGGACCCCAAACCTGTTTTGTTTATTTTTGACATGTTTTTGATTTTGCGGTTTTATTAGATTAGTTATTTGGAATTAAATTTTGCTAAAGTTAGAATTAAATTAAAGTATGATTAATTGGACATTTGAATTAAGGGTAAATTTGG
>JANZXV010000004.1:14683509-14696377 GCA_027576455.1 Erythroxylum roigii | reverse complement strand
TTATTTTAAAAAAATCTCCAAAATTGTTTAAATTAAATGTTTTCGAGCAATTGGATATATTACTAAAATTGCTTCTTACAAGTTAATAAAATGTTTGATTTTTGCATTCTTTGATCTTGATAATTGAGAAATTCTTTGGGTTTGAATAATTAAATTTATTGCTTTTGGAATTATTTTATCTAAAAATATTGTTCATAAAAATGTTTGAAAAAATTTTTAATTTCCGAATGCTTGTGAAATTGTATAGAAAATATTGTTTAGGAAAATGTTTGAAAATTTATGACTTTAGAATACTTTTGAAATTATTTATAAAATGCTGTTTATGAAAATGTTGGAAAACATAGGATTTCCAAATGCTTTTGAAATTGTTATAAAACTAGTGTTTATGTGAATGTTTGAAAGAATTTTGATTTTCATATGACTAAGTTCTTGCTTTTGGAATGATTTTAGAATTTGTTATATGTTCAACGATTTAAGATATTGGAATTCTTTTTAATTCCGAATGATTAAATTATTGTTTTAAAATGATTTTGATAATTGAGAATTCCTTGTGTTTGAATGATTGGACAATTGTTATGAGAATTTTTGGTTGAATTTGTAAATGATATTGAGCTTAAATATGATACAAGTTTGAAAATTTATGATTTCTGATTATTTTTAAAAGTATTTATAAAATATAGTTTATGTAAAGGTTTGAAAAAAAATTGTTATGATTTCCGAATATATTTGGAAGTGTTTAGAAAATATTATTTATGTGAATATTTGAAAACTTTGGTTTCCGAAAATGCTTTTGAAATTGTCTAGAAAATATGGTTTATGCAAATGTTTAAAAATTCATGATTTTCGAATACTTTTGGGATTAGTTATAAAATATTGTTTAAAAAAATGTTTGAAAATCTTAATTTTCGTTTGATTACATTCCTTGTTGTTTTGGAATGACTTTAGAAATTTGTTATGTGTTCGATGATTTTAGAAATTTCAATTATTAATTTCGAAAGCTTAAATGCCTTGATTTTGTACTGAATTGAGAAATTGATCCAATTGGTAAATGGATTGTTTTCAAATGTTTTGATAAATCGTTAAACCTCGCTTCGGATAGTTGATGAAAATTCAATACAATTGTTACATTCATTTGTTTTTGAATATGTTGCTAATTATGAAAAAGCTTGCATACTTTGTTGATGGATTATGATTGCATTTAATTTGCTATATGCAATTATGTGTATTTGTAAATGTGAATGTGTCTAGTATGGCATAATATGAAAACTAAGTTTCGAAAAGTGCCTTCGGGCAATTCGATGTTTTTCAAGTATGTGTATTATGTGGGTTTGGTTAGGTCCCCTCCGTAAGAGTCAGTGCACTAGTCTCCTTTTGATAGGCTTCTCCCGCCTGCCCGCTAGTGGCATAAGAGCTCCGATTACGGACTCCCCTCTGTTCATGGCTGCACAGGACCGCTATGCGGGAATGTGCAGTACGTTGCGTTAGTACCGAACCAAACCACTTTGATATGTTATGTGTTTTTGATTTGTCACTTTGTGATGCATTTTTATATACTGCATGCATGTTTTGAAATTATTAGTGATTGGTGAAGTTTGAAAAATGAGAAATTGAAGTTTCAATCGAGAAATTCTTGAAATTGTTTAGAAATGATTGAAAAGATGAAAAGCTTGAAAAATAAGCTTTTGGGCAAAACCTTGTGAAAAATAATTTTCGCTTATGTTTCAATTTATAAATGTGTTATCCACTGAGCCGTCGAGCTCACCCCTTTCATCCCCATCTCCAGGTTTTTGAGTAGGAGATCGGATGAAGACGGTCAAGACACCAGTTTTGCATGTTTCTGTAATAGAGTTATTTGAGATTTTGGCATTTGGTTTTGTATCGTGGCTTGAAAATGCCACATTTGTTTGTTATTGGAATATGAAATTGAAGTATGGACATGTATATGAATTTTGAATATTATGTATGGAGTTGAGTTATAAATATGGTATGCTTATGGTATATGAATATGATTGGAATTGTGTATGGAATAGAAAAGTGATTTATGGATTTTTGCATATAAAATTGTATAAGAAGGTAAATATTTGCGTTTGGGTTATGGATTGAGAGTTATTGAAGTGCTATGAATATCTTTGTGAGTTGATTGTGTATGGGATTCCGGACAGGAGATCCGATGAATTCTGTTGATGGATAGGATTTTAGAAGTGTATTTGAACTATTTGCAGATTTTTGGACTGTTCAAAATACAGCCGTTATATTGCCCGATTTTCGACAAAAATCGGTTTATGGCAAGTTAGGATAAGTATAAGATTAAGAGTTTAAAGATGCGATTAAGATATGCATGATTAAGAGTGATTTGAGCTTATGGAAAAGGATAGTGAGATTAGAATGGTTGAGTTTGCAAATGGGAAATTAAATTGTTTCGATTTGGATAAGATTGATAAAGATGAAAGGAATGAAAAAGAATGAAAAGAAAAAAAAATTTATACCCGTTTTTTTTAGAATAGGTTTAGTCTGGGGTTTCCATCGCGACGACGCTCTTTTCTAAGATTTTGGTTCACGGATGTTGGACTTTCGTGTTGCCTTCGATCTGTTTCCATTCTTTCGAATTCTAATTCTGAGCTATTCGATTCACTTTCGAGTCGAAATTCGATATATTCGCTTTGTTTCCACGCGCGTTTGCTACCTCCGCTTTTGATTGCATCAGTTCTTTCGCTGTCATTCTTTGTGCTTCCGCCTTTTGTTTCCGAAAGTTTCCGTTCGTTTTCGCTTTTGATTCCACTTTTTCGGTTGGGCTCCGGTTTCGAGATCGGGTCCCAACAGTCAAAGCCCATAGCTATTGTGAGGAGGAGATCGTCAGAAGAAACCACGAGAGAAAAGAATACCTCTCAAAAAGAAGGTAGCAGGGTGCGAGTAATAGAAGAAGGTATTTTGAAGAGTAAAGGGAAGACACTTCTGAGTGACGTTCCAAAACAAACAAGAAGGTCACCTAGAGTTCGAACCATACGACAATAAGAAGAGAAGCAATCCAGAGAGTTAAATCAGGTGAAAAACTCTGAGTTGCGAGAACCCAAAGCCACAAGATCTTTTAGTCTCGATTTTACGAGAAGATTCAGCCAAACAAGCTGAAGAGATTGCAAGGAAACGAAAATTGGAGTCTGAGAAACGGAAGTCTCAAAAAACTCCAAGGCTGATTGAAGCTGGAAAACAGGAGAAAATGAGACAGAAGGAAATCATTCCTACCGCTGAGGAAGCTAACTTGGTGAAAGTTACTTCTGATATTGAGGACATCACTCTGGTGAATGATAATCCTACTTTTGAGGAAGATATTCCTACTGATGTTCCAACTGATCAATCTGTAGAACTCAGTTTGGTCCCAGTGAATACTGTTTCACAATCAGGTTTAGCTAGTCAGGAGAAGGCTACACCAACTGTGGTTCAGACAGAAGAGTTAGCAGAATACCGTGAGGAACAGGTTAATTCATTTCCACTTCTGAGGAAAGAAGATTTGGAAATCAGAGTGGTTGAAGAAGTCGAACCTGTGAAGAAGAAGAGCAATTCTATAATCATCAGGGAAAAACCGAGGAAAGTAGTGAAGGTACACTTCAAACCAACTTTGGTGAATGAAAGTGTTATGCATCTGTTGGATGAAGACGACAAGAGCTTCTATGAGCATTTGAAAATTATTGGGAAGACGCCATACCCAACACAGATGCCGAATAAGCCTCACACTATTTTTCCAATCTTAGAGCACACTGTGATAAAAGGTTATGCCTGATATTCAACCACCATACCACGTTGTGTGCAATACTGATAAAGGGAAGATAAAAATATACCCAGAACCAGTATTAAATGATCTGACACCAGATCAAATTGCTGACGAAGTGGGTCTGATAGACGAAGCGTGCGATTTAAAAAGAAAGGCTAACGCAATGTGTATTTATCAAGACCCAGGAACGAGTGGTAACCGATCAATGATAAATGATCCAGTAGGAGGAACACTTATAGAAGGTTAGCTCAATCCAATAAAGGTTGAAGATATGGAATGCTTAATTGAGCCTATTGTGAAGGCTATTTTGCGCTAACGACCACTGTGGCACATAACTTCAGTGGAAGATATTCTACCTTGGCTTGGACGACTAACTCCACGTTTACCAGTTCCTTATGATTTAGATCTTCCTGAACCCTACCTACCTGTTCAACCTCCTTCCCTCCAGATCATTGAAGCTTATGTTCCATCTTCATATGCATACATGACTACAGTTGCTTTTGAAGAAGAACAACCACAGGAAGCTGAACAACCGACAACTACACCTGACCTACATGCTCGAGTAGCTAATATAGAAAAAGAAGTCAGGAAGTGCAAAAAGATGCTGAAGAAGCTTATACAGCATTTTCGGTTATAATAATTTTTTATTAATAACAAATAGGGGGAGAAGAGTAGAGGAAGTTAGAAAACAGGGGGAGCAAAGAAAAAGACAGGGAAAAATGAAAGGAAGAATACAAGATTGAAGAAAACTAGAAGTTTCTATTGTCTAAAGTTCTTACCTTTGTATTTTTGGCTATAATTTGTAAAGCTTTTCATTGTTCTAATAAAGGTATTTGTTATCATCAAAAAGGGGGATATTGTTAAGTCAAAATGACTTTACAATTGATAATTTTGATGACAAGCAAAAAGCAGACGAAAGATAAACTAGAAAAACAGACGCAAGGAAGCTAAGATGAAAAGTAGACGAATACAAAAGCAGACGGAAGCCAAGTAGAAAAGCATACGAATACAAAAGCAGACGGAAGCTATTTGAAAAGTAGACGGAAGCCAAGTAGAAAAGCAGACGAATATAAAAGCAGACGGAAAATATTTGAAATGCAGACAAGTAGAAAAGCAGGCGAATACAAAAGCAGACGGAAGCTATTGGAAAAGCAAACGGAAGCCAAGTAGAAAAGCAGATGAATGAAAAACAAACGCTAGAAAGTAGACGGCAAGAAGCAGTTGAAGACGAAGGCTATAAATACTAGTCACGTCAGATAGATTAATGACTTTTGTCAGAACGAAAAAAGCTTAGAAATTCTTATGAGATATTGTGCGAACACTTAGAGTTATTATTTCTGTAACAAAGCTCGAAACAACTTTTAGAGTGAAAGTAGTGAAGATAGCCTGCAGAGGCTAAAAGTAAAAGAATACTGATTGTATAGAGACCTGAAGAGGCTCGGAGAAAGAATACTTGTAAAAGTTTTGAGAGATAGTGAAATCTCAGATAGACATCTGAGGACTGGATGTAGCCCACGGTTTGGGGTGAACCGGTATAAAAATTACTGTGTCGAAATCTCTGAACTCTCTCTCTCTCTAGATTGTGATTTTCAATATTACTATTTTATGCAAATTTTAGAAAATCATTTACAAACTTGATTAACAGTAGTTCTTTTGAAACGAACAAATTTTTGTTAACGGAAAGAAGTTTTCAAAGAGGGGTTAACGAAAAAGTTTACCACAATTCAACCCCCTTCTTATGCATCTATACATCATCATTGCGTACTGTATTAACGTGTGATTCACTTCACAAAGTACATATTTAAACAAGCTTTATCTACAGGTCAACATACACATCACTAAATTAGTACTAGATACAAAATACATAAGATGCTTAATGTTTGATATGTTTATAAAGCTATCCAAAAGTCTAGCCACTAACTTAGTTACAAATGTCTCTAATATCTTGGAGTTTCCGATGCCTTGCAAGGTTTAACACTCGTCTTGTTTTGCACCTAAGGAGTGGAAAATATGGGATGAACTATAAAGCTCAGTGGCTAATAGGTTTATAGTCATCGGTAATGAGCCATACAATCAAACATATATACACATATGTCTAGCAATTCAACAATTCACAATTCTTCTCACAATTCATAATTAAACAAATGTCATCACATAGAGCATATCATGAAATTACCCAGCAAGCATAACACTCAATTATGCATCATACTTGACAAATTAATGATGAAATACACAACAAATGGCTCGAGAGTTCTGTGAGACGAAACGGAGAAACCAAAGTTTACACCGTGAACAAAACGATTCCGATTTCTCAAGATCTCGTGGCCTCAAACGGGTAGCTGGGAAAAGACTATAGGTCAATGTGCACATGATTAATGAAACGGGTTCCTTTCTTGCCCACTCATAAGCAAATTTATGCCAAATTCAATAAATCACAAATCCATACTCTCATGCTTCTTTCATTTCATCATATTCTCACTTTTTCATGCTTTTCTTCTTTCCATTCAATTCACAATGTCATAACCTTTTTCAAGGTATAACATGCCATATTGCATCATGCATTTTCAAATATTCACAACAATTCAAAATTTACGCAATTTAAGCATAAACACATACATAGGGCATATTCCCATCACACAACAACTATAAACATATTACGCACCGAATTTTTGCTGAAAAAAATCCAAGCTCAAGATTGCCTTTCCTCTCTCTCTCTTGCGTAAGGTTTTCTTGATTCCCTTCAAATAAACCAATTTCTATTTAATCCATATTCAAATGAAAGTTCATAAAAGTTCAAGAATCAAAGAAATGCTAAAATTGAATTTAAACCTAACCTACCCATAGCCCATCTAGGCTAGAAAAACCAAAACCCTAGCTTAGAAATCCAAAATCAGTTTGGTTTCATCTTCCTCTTCTTTCTTCCTTCATTCCCAACACAAACCCTAGCCTCTATTTAATCCCTTTTTGAACTTAGCAAAAAGAAAGATGAAAACTTACCTCTAACAAGTTGATTTTCTCTTCAAAACTTACCTCTAACAAGTTAATTTTCTCTTCTTTTTCTTCTTCTTTCTTCTTCCTTCCAAGTTTCCTACGATCTTCCTTTTTCTCTTCCGCTTTTCACGTTTTTTCTTCTTTCTCTTTGGTTCTCACGACACTTTTCTCTTCTTCTTCTAATTCAAGACCATTTTTAATAGGCTTTTCCCCATTTTACCCTTCATTTACCTTGGCCTTCCCATTTTGCCCCTTCTTTTGTCTTTTTTGTCTCTAACTCCTTTAACCCCTTAACACCACATTAATTCTAACACTTCATTCTAATTTCTAATTTCTAATTTCTATTCATACTTGCTAATTTAATGACTCAACTTTAAAAATAATAAAAATGAAATCAATAAAAAATAAAAAATTCGGGGTCCAACAATGATTGTGGGTTATTCTTGGAGCTTCTGTCACGGCCATTGTTTCGACCGAATGTCTTCCAAAACTCCTTTGTTCTTCGATATTGACCTTGAAATACTAGCAAATACATCAAGGTACCTCAAAAACATAATATTTAAGCTCAAAAGCTTATATTAACCCTTAAAACACTTAAAACACAAATAATTAACAAACTAACACAATTCTAACCTAAACACATACTAAATGATGTAATTAACGGCTAAACACATATCAAACTATACCCTAAAACATGATGCAATTTACACTTATCGACCTTCCATATGGTGACTAGGAGACGTGGACTAGTAAGTGATATATACAAAATCGTTAGAGCTCAAAACAAGTAGGTAACTGCTGAAGTGGATATGGCTTGCCCTAATATATAGGAGCAGTAATCAAGACCAGACTCCCCTCAGCAGTACATAAGAGGGGCTGAGCATTAGGATGTTCATCACATAATGCAGGATCACCTAGGCTCTACCACCATCTTCTTATCAGGACCAGCCAAAGATTACTCGATTAGAGAAATATATGGGGCAAATCTTAAGAGTGTAGCATACTATTTTGACTGGACATCAAAAGCGGCACATGATAGATGGATGGAGTAACTAATGGTTAAGATGGCAAGACACCTTAGAGTCATGATACCTCCTCTATTGACAATGGTTGCCAAGTCATCTTTCGCTCTTTAATAACCAGATGCTCGTGTTACTTTAGAGGCACCACCTGGGGATACTCAAGCAACACAAATGGACTAATGAACACAGAGGAGTCCAGGATGTTCATTAAGGTGTTTTGTTTATTTCCTTTTTATTTCATTTTTTGTGTATTTTTTCTTTTGTCTTAATAGTTAACAAGGGATTAACCCTCCTAAACTCTTATTTTTCATTATTATTTACCTTTTTATTTTATTCCATTTCTATTTATTTCCTTTTATATTTCTTGTTGCCTTTTTTTCGCCGTTTATTTTTGCTTTGTAAGGATAATTGTACTTAATCTGGGATGGAAATTATGAGAAGTTCAAAATCATGTAAATTTTTGTCAGAGAAGCACCACATCAATGTTCCTTTCTCATTTTTTTCCTTTGATCTTATATTTTTATATGCTTTTTTATTGGGTACATTGGGGATAATGTACAATTTTAAGTGTGGCGAGGGGGAACAATGAAAATTTTGAAGAAAATTTTTTATTTTGAATTAATTAGAAGCTTATTAAAATCCTTATTATTCATTATTATTAACGTAAATCCCAATTTAGTTTAAAAAACCATCTAAAACACTTTAGGTTATTATTGATTATGGAGTTAAATTAGTATACGAAAGGATGAAGGGTGGCTTGAACTTGCTTTTATAAGCAATATTTTTAGCACTTATTGAGATAGTTAATATGAATAAAATTTGTACATTAATTACATACATTAATCCTAAATGTGAGCTTTTGAGCTTAAGAGCATTATATAATTATTTTATGCTATGTTATTCCTTATTTTATGTTTTATCATGCAGAGTTGGATGATTTTAGAACTTGCTTTTATTATTCATATTGAGACCACATTGTCATACTAGAGGCATTAAAATGACAAAGGAACTTAGATTTAACCAGTTGTTTGATTCTATTTTTCTTTGATTATTATCTACCTTGTTTTGTCCTTTAGGAGTAACCAATTTTAAGATTTAGCCTTTTCGTTGATTGATGGTAACCATATTGATAGCCAATTACCCTATTTTTCTTGAAGAGTTTTCATCTATTTTTGAGCCCTTAAGATTTAACCTTTTCTTTGATTGATCATAACCATATTGATAGCCAATTGCCCTATTTTTCTTGAATAGTTTTCATCTATTTTTGAAATCTGAAGGATTTGCATTTTCTTGATTGTATAAAATTTAGATTATATTGATCAATTTTAAAGAGAAGATCTGTTGCACTTACAATTGTTGGTACATGTTATTTGTTAAATTTATTTCTTCTCTAGTGCATTGTTGTTACACCCTTATATTACAATTGTTGGTACATGTTATTTGTTAAATTTGTTTCTTCTCGAGTGCATTGTTGTTACACCCTTATATTCTCTCCAAAGTGGCGCCAAGTTCAAGTTTGTAAAAAAAAGGAAAAGAAAAGAAAGCTTAAAGAATTAGAAGAATTATTGTTTTGCCGATTGAAATCTTTGCTTGAAAGATTTATTCTATAAAGAACCAAGTGTTTTGTAGTATTATTTAGGTACATTTTCTCCACAATGTTAACTTTTTAGTAATCTTAAACTAAAATAAATATATTTTTTACTTGACACAAATTAAACTTAATTAAATATATTTTTTAAACAACCTAGAGTTGGAAATCAAATTTTAAACCGGGTTCGGATCCAATCATAAAGACCTAGCAGCGGTGTCATCCCCACTCCATTCAATGCCATACTTTAGTGATCACGTGACTTCGAGAATATACCAACTCTATATCCCGAGGGAGTATGGTAATCCAACGGTTATAAATGGGTCCCTACACATTTTGATGGGCTGCATGACATTTACCGGCACTTTGTTCCCGCCCAATTTCGCGTTGACGATAGTAGGGAATCGCGATGTGTGGAAGAGCTCGTTGTAGTCTACGAGCAGACGACATCCCGAGGGCCTGTCACCGGACTGGTGCTGCAGCTCGCACCGTCGACATGGAACGGTACTCTTCATCTTCACCCTGCCCTTCACTATAAGCTTCCTAGAGTATATTGATGATTTTGACTTACAGGTACCGACCGTCCTACAACGTTTCTCCGGGAGCTTATTTACCGGTGGTTCGCAGAGAGGACGGAGGCAACGGCGAGAGTTATGCTATTCACTGCATGAGATGGGGTTTAATTCCAAGTTTCACTAACAAAAATGAAAAACCCGATTTTTACAGGATGGTATATCTTTGCTTCCTACGCCTTTAATTTAGTTAGTCTAGAATTATAGGCCGAAAAAAGATAGATGGAGTTCAGATAAACTTTTGTTAATTTCTATTGGATCAGTTCGCACTATCAAGTCGTAAGTTGATCAAACTTGTTGCATATTGCAGTTCAATGCACGATCTGAGTCAGTTGGTGAAAAGGCTTCTTTTCGTCGTCTACTTCATAAAAGTCGGTGTCTAGTGGCAGTAGAAGGGTATGCTTGTGAAATTTCCTGTTCTCTTTTTGCATTGGATGTAGTTCTCTCGATCAGTTTTCTTGTGGAATTGTCTTAGATTAACGTTCAGAAAGCACTATGATGTAGGACAGATAGAAGAAGTATCAACTAGTAGCTAAAATCACAAAATAAGGAAATATAACTAATATTAGGCTGCTGAATAACAAGTTTCAGGGTTAAATTTTAGTTAGGAATGCTGAAATTTTAGATTTTGTACAGCTGGAATTTTAAGGTTTGATTGCTGGAAATTTAAACTTACGATTTTTAGGGTTTAATATGGCTAGAATATAGGTTTGGGATGATTAGAATGTAAGTTAGGTTTGCTGGAATTTAGTAAAGAACACAAAGAATGGATAATAGGAAACTAGGAATCACTCTTAGAATAAAGCATCACCCATTCTAATTGAAAACTTAAGTTTGTAGAAAAATTCCAGATTGCTTATTATTGATGAATAGTTGAATGCAAATATATAGAGAGAGTTTTAGAACCCATATTCTAGTAGGAAAAGGGTTTCTAATTTAAATTATAATAGAAATTTTACAAGTCCTATACAACTAGGATAATATAGCTAAAATAGAATAACATAAAAGTACTGCTTCCTATTTGATAAGGTATTCTAACACAATCTAAATTTCAACTCTTATCTTTTGTCATCAACTCAATTCCCAATCTTCATCCCACCAAATTAAGACTTGTGGTTGACTAATTTTTCTTCTTTTATTTCTTCTATATACTTCAAGCTCTTTTGCATCAATTCTCCCCGACTTGTCTGAAGTCGTCCTCAATGGAGAATGTGACAAATACAGATCATATAAGTCTGGATTCAACTTTTGAAATTCTGATTCTAGAATCCAAGTACTGTCAGAAATTTTGTCTTCTTTTCTACTTGATAAGAAATTGTCGATAACTTCCATTTCTTGTGGCTACAATTTGTTTATCTAGAACATGTTCTATCTCCTCTTTAAGATGGGGAATGGTTTGAATTCTTACAGTTGCAGTAGGGGATTGCTCATTGTCTTTTCCATGATAAATAGTTAAGTCCGCAATATTAAAGATAGGACTTATTCCCATATCACTTGGTAATTCCAAAACATAAGTATTAGCACCTATCTTCTTGATGATCTTATAAGGTCCAGCATTCTGTGAATGAAATTCCTTATATTTCCCTTTTTGAAAATGCTCTGAACGAATCCTAACCATCACAATATCCCCTTCGTTGAATTCTACCAATCGACGATGTGGATTAACATTTCTTATAAGACAAATTGCTGGTTGTTCTCTTTCATCGTATTTCATCAAAGATGTCCCTCATGTGTTGTGCAAAATTTTCAGCTTCAACGCTAACTTGGTTGTTTGTGGTAGAGAAACCAAATCAATAGGTTCCCTTGATTGAACTCCTAAAACTATCTCAAAAGGGTTCTTACCAGTAGACCTATTTATAGAATTATTGTATGCAATTTTTTCCATAGGAAGAATTATGTCCAAATTTTTCACATTGTCTCCGGCCAAACATATTAACAAGTCCCCCAAATTTTCATTTACCACTTCTGTTTGTCCATCGGTTTGAGGATCAAAAGAACTTGAAAATTGAAGCTTAGTGTTCATTGTTTTTCATAGAGTTCAAAAACAACTCATAGATTTTATATCACGATCAGAGATGATAGTTAAAGGTTATCTATGGAGATTTACAACCTCTTTGAAGAAGAGTTTAACTATATGACTAGTTTCATTAAGTCCTGGAATATGGAATTAATTGACTCATCTTGGAAAACCTATCCACCACCACAAAAATAAAATCATAACCTCTTATAGTTTTAGGAATTCCCAAGACAAATTCCATGCTTATATCATGCCATGGTTCATGAGGCACAGGCAACGGTGTGTATAATCCAAAATTTTGCTTTCTTCCTTTAGCTAGTTGACATATTTGACATTGCCGTATAACCTTAAACAAGTCCCTCTTTAAAGAGGGCCAATGAAAGCGATCTTTAACCATTGTGATGGTTTTATCTCTTCCAAAGTTTCTTGCTGCTGCTCCATATAATTCCGAAATCACATAATCCCTTATAGAAGTATTAGGTAGGCAAATTCGATTTGCTTTGAAAAGATTGTCATCGTGGATCGTAAAAGGAAAGTGTTGGTCTCTTTGTCCAGTTGTAATTGCTGAATAGATTGTTCCAAAATCTCGATCTAAAGCATATTTTCTTTTTATTTTGTCGAACCCTACAACTTTTACCACTAAAGTGTTAAGCAAATAACTCTTCCTACTCAATGCATCTGTTGCCTTATTCTCAACTCTTGTCCGATATTTAATAACAAATTTAAATTGCTCCATAAATTCACTCCATAAGGTGTGCCTTTTGTTCAAGTTCTTCTAGGACTTGAAGTGTTTAAGAGATTGATGATCCTAACATAGTAGTTAATAGCGCGCGATAGCGGCACCAACCCGCTCCAGACCCCCTTGTAGCGGAGCGGTTTGGCGTCGCGGCAAAAGCGGCGCTAAAGCGGCCG
>JANZXV010000004.1:14663763-14677585 GCA_027576455.1 Erythroxylum roigii | reverse complement strand
CAAATTCTCTCTCCTTAAAGATATTAAGAGGCTTTTGCTTGACATTTATGACTGTCTTGCTACTTCCTCTTTGTTTTCTACCTTGTCTACCTTCATAGGCTTCAAAATTATCTTCTTTTCATGAAATATAAAATGATAGGTGTTAACTTTTTCGAAGTGCCGAACATTAGATTATAAATCCACGGTCACCCAAGTAAAAAATGTGAGATACTTTCATCGGAATGACATCACACTAAATAGAGTCCTCATATGTTCCGAATTTGAAAGACACCAAGCACCTTCGAGCAATTGGTATAGTACTATCATCTTCCCAAGCAACTTTGCAGGGATTTGGATGTTTCTTCTTGAGTATATTCAATCGCTTCAGCATCTTCTCCGATTCACCATTCATACTACTTCCTCCATCAATGATAAGCTTGTATACTTTCTTTTTTGCATCTAACTTGAGTAAAGAAAATAACAGTGCGAAGTCATTCTTCTTGTTCTTCCGCTTTAGGGGTTGTAAATATGCGTCTCACAACATTAAGATTTGTAGGACTAGTTTGTTCATCTCTAGCCTTTCAATTTCTTTCCAGCTTCATTCTCATGCACGTACTCATCAGATTTTTCCTCCTCTTTTTATCCCATCATATGCAAAGCTTTATTAGGACATTCATAAGCAAAGTGGCCCCTCCTATTGCATCGGAAGTACTTCTTGTCACTGCTGCCTCCTTTCGTCCCAGTCTCAGTTGTGACTTTGCCTTTAAATTCAGCTCCTTGTGAAGTTTTCTAGTTACTTTGTGGTGTAGATTTTGATGCATTGGGTGATCTAAAGTTTTGCACCGTCGTAGTTCTCTTTATGCCAAACTCCTTGGCTTGACTTCGAAACTTTTTAGTTAGTTGTTGTCTTAAGTATTATTTCGCTCTTAAAGTCAAGTGATATGCATCTTCAAGGCTGTAAATCCTTTGCATAATCAGCTCCTTGTGAATCTCTATCCTTAAGCCATTTTTTTAGTCAGATATAAGTTGTCGTTCTGACTCCATCCCTTCACATCGAATTGAAAGTTCATCAAATATTTTCATGTACTCAGTTACAGACATAATACCTTGTCTAAGAGTTGTGAGTTGATCTTGGAGATTTTCTTGGTGATGAAATGGTAAGTATTTTCTAAATAATTTCAACGTCATCTCTTCCCAATCATCAATTTATGGCTGGCCTTTTTTTGAAGTCAATGCTTCATCGATCTCCACCAGATTTTGGAGTGTCCAACTAACTTCATCTTTGCGAATCGAACTTTTCGATCTTCTGACATAGTGGTACCAGTCAAAGAAATCTTTCATTACTGCTGTTCAATCTAGGAATAGGTGTGGATCCATCTTTTCTACAAAATTAGAGGCTTCAACGCGAACTTTCTTAGTAATGTCGTCGAATTTGTTTTGTGTTTCAACTCTATCGTGGCTTCTAAAGGATCACATGCACTTTCCATGTGTTGCTGGTTGATTTCTTTCTCTTAGATCTCTTGATACGCGTTGATGCCCTAACCCCATTCGCTATTGATTAGTGTTAGCCTCTTCGTATTGGATTTCACTTTCTCCACCCTCACCATCAAGTGTAGTTTGTTATCTGATATTGTTTTCTGGATTAATTCTTAGATCTCTCGATAGGCGTTGATGTCCTAACCCCATTCGCTATTGATTAGTGTTAGCCTCTTCGTATTGGATTTCACTTTCTACACCCTCACCATCAAGTGTAGTTTGTTATCTGATATTGTTTTCTGGATTAATTCCTGGAGCACCTTGTGATGGAGGGCTAGTAAGGTCCAATCTTTCTATAACTCTTAAAAGAATCTCATCTCGCTCTTGGTTGCTAAATATTCCTTCATATGCCCTTCCGCTACGGGTCGTCATCATGAACTATAGCTTTGATACCAAATTGATGTAGGACAAATGAAGTAAGTATCGACTAGTAGCTAAAATCACAAAATAAGAAAATATGACTAATATTAGGCTATTGGAATACAAAGGTTCAGGGTTAAATTTTAGCTAGGAATGTTAAAGTTTCAGATTTTGTAGAGCTGGAATTTAGACTTGGGATTTTAAGGTTTAATATGGCTGGAATATAGGTTTGAGATAACTAGAATGTAGGTTAGGTTTGCTGGAATTAGTGAAGAACAAAAAAAAATGGATAATAGGAAACTAGGAATCACTCATAGGGTTTAAAAATCACTCTTAGAAGAAAGCATCACATCTTCTAATTGAAAACTCAAGTTTGTAAAAAGATTCCAGATTGCTTATTATTGATGAAGAGTTGAATACACACGTATATATAGAGTTTTGGAACTCTTATTTTAGCAGGAAAAGGGTTTCTAATTTAAATCCTGTTTTAATAATAACATATCTAAAATAGAATAGCATAATACTCCTATTTCCTATCTAGTAAGGAATCTTAACACAATCTAAATTTCAGAACTTATCTTTTGTTATCAACTTAATTCCCAATTCTCATTCCACCAAATTAAGACTTGCGGTTGACTAATTTTTTCTCTTTTATTTCTTCTATAAACTTTAAGCTCTTTTGAAACACTATATTATTTAATTTTTCTTAATGTTGCACTGCCAGAGATTTGTAGACTGGAATTTGAAGTATTTGAATATTGCTAGTGTTTGGAAAGCAGGATAGTGGCCATTTTAAATTCTGATTCTTATAAATATAGTAAATTCAGGAATCAAATTTTTTAAGAAGTCAAAAGTTTGGTTGTTTTGGACACTTGGTTTCCTTTATGTCATATAGTTATTCTACTATTAATTCTGGTAATTGAGTTCAGCTGAATTATCTTTGCATTAACATGCTCGTTTAACCTTAACTCTCTAGATTCTACGAGTGGAAAAAAGATGGGACCAAGAAGCAGCCTTACTATATCCATTTCAAGGATGAAAGGCCTCTCGTATTTGCTGCCCTGTACGACTCATGGAAGAACTCTGAAGGTTGTTTTGAATGTTTTGTGTATTTAATATACAATGAGTTTTGCCTAGCACTCACAGTTGAGTCTGCTTTTTTTTTTTTTAATTCAGTTCATACCTTCCGTTACTTGTGTGGTTTTTAATAATGTGCTATGCCATATACATGCTTACCTACCCCCCTGAGAGATCCATGTCCAAGGATAAGTGAGCAGAAAAAAATATTGCACTGGGGTATTCATCTCCACTAGTACACTAACTCGTAGTCCATACATACTTGCCAAGGGTCTTACATACACATTGATCAATAACTTATTTTTGCCTTGGTGCAGGGGAGATCCTTTACACATTTACCATACTTACAACTTCAGCATCATCGGCCTTACAATGGTTGCATGGTGAGAGGTTTTCCCTTGATCCTATGGCATAAGATATTTCCTTTGTACTGTTCACAAAACTGATAATGAACGTTGGATCATTTACAAGGACTGAAATGCAAGTCATTTGCTATTAAATATATATTTGGAAAGGCAGAACAGATAGTGAATGCGTAGTACCCTCAAAGCTGATTTAAAATATGGATATATCAGCAGTTTGCATTGCTTAGTCCAAGATCTCAATCCTATATACTAAACACAAGAGAATGGAAATATTCTCTTTGTATACCTTGTAAATTGGTGTCTTTAACAGCTTTTATCCTTCCTCTATCTAAGAAGCTTAATGCTGATATTTAATTCATCTGTTAATCCAGATAGGATGCCTGTTATCTTAAGCGACAAGGGAGCAGTTGACACATGGTTAAATGATTCATCCTCTTCCAAGATTGATACTGTGCTTAAGCCTTACGAAAATTCAGAGTTGGTATGCCATAGCAGCTTCTAATTCATAGGAAATGGGATGCCAAGATGTCTTTTTGACATTGCTTTTGATATTTAGGTATGGTACCCGGTGACACCAGCAGTGGGTAAGACATCTTTCAATGGACCAGAGTGCATTAAAGAGGTTTGCCTAGTTTGGCTTTTCATCGCTTTGACTCAACATGAAAGTAATGCCATTGGTTATGAAAGTAAATATTAGCTATTTCTTGTTTTTGACCTTCCACTATATGAACTATGGACTAAATTTTGCAGATACAACTAAAGGTGGACGACAGGAGCTCCATCTCAAAGTTTTTCATGAAAAAGGAAATCAAAGAAGAACCAGCATCAAGACTAGAGAGAAGTACATGTGACACAGTGGGCAAGGAAGATCCACCAGAAAGAGTGAAACAGTTGCCTGAAAGTCAGGACAAGATGGTAGTTTCACCATTTATCACTTCGGAGGATCTTGATTTCAAATCTAGTATATATAAGCCATCTCTTGATGAAGAACCAAAGAACAAAGCAAAGCGGGACCGTGAGGAGCTCTTAGCTGGTTCAGATGCGAGTACAGATGAAAACAAACAATTGCATTCTAGTCGTGCGAAGAAGGCCAACCTTAAGAGCGGTGATGATCAACAGCGGACCCTTTTTTCATACTTTGGCAGAAAATAAATTGTGCGCTTCCGTTGCATTTTATAATGTGTATATCAGCATTTGTGTATATACTACATCTCGGATTTAGTACTATGACGTAGTTTTGGTTTTTGAATGATTAAGGCTAGCATAATAGGGTAGAACCCTTATATACAGCCCAGACTTCGGTGACCCTCCAGCAGCGGAAGCGTAATGTCAATTCTCCTTTGCCTGTGTTGTGTCAGTGTTGATGACCCCCTCTACAACTTATTTGCAGCTTCGTTTTCAATTGCTGCAGATTTCAGTTTGCGCTTATTTTTCGGGTGCGGCAGCCATTTTCCTCCCTTGTTGGAGCTATTGTTTCCTAGTTCGTGGTTTCTCTTAGTCAAGGGTTTAGCGAACAAGAAGAAACACAGAAATATAAGGCTCCAGTATTATCTCAAGTACTATATTCACACATTTCTCCGTAGGAAAAAAAATTATTTAATTCTATTTTACATCCAACCAATTGAAATGAGCCATGTAACATGATTTGCAGTTTATTTTACAAATTAAAGACTCTAAAGAAAGGAATCCGATAAAGTAATATGTGACCTTTAAATTTATTTCATGACTTATTTTGTGAGAAGCTTTATAAGAGATTTAACCTATTTTGAGAGAAGAAGCTTTGTACACTAAAATTCATCAGAAGCGAGGCCACTTTGTTATAATTATTATTAATTGATTTTCTAACAACTTTATTTCTTAGTTTCGTCAAACACGAAATTTGTCTACAAATTTTTAGCATGCTCAATTGGACACTTTCACCTATCTTCTCTTTCCTTCATTTCAAAAGGTTTCAATGTCCAGCATTTGAAAATGTCTTCAAATAGGCGTATGACCATGAGGATTGTTAAGAAGATTAGAGAAAGCTCCAATATCTTCTTCAACCCAATTCCACTTTTGGAGGCAGTTGGAAGCAAAGACATCAAGCAGATATTTACTGCATCAACCAAGCTTATGTTGACTCTTCTAATGACATGAACGTTTAAAATCACTTCTTTAGCTCCATTGCAATTCATTATCTTCAAGGTCCTAAATGCTTCAATAAGCACAAGTCAAAGGGTACTGAAGTGCATGAAATATGTACAAATTTTCTTAAGTATTTTGTTTGATTTTAATATTAAATTATGCATGAAATATGTACAAATTTTCTTAAGTATTTTGTTTGATTTTAATATTAAATTATCTTATTTTAATTTTTTTAAGATATTTTTCATATAATTGTACATATTGACTTTTGTATGATTTCAAATAAAAACAAAAAGAAAATCACAATTTTTGGAGGAACATGATATGGCCCAAGCCTATGTGTAACCAGGGCCTTATATGAATCAAATGAAAGAAGCATGAGCAATGTAGTAGTGAAAATCAATGCCCATAGCAAGCAACAATGCAAAGTGTCGAGAGCGTCGAGCGTCGGCGGCGAGCTCCATAGCTTTGTAGATCTCTAGAGTGTACTCCTGCATTCATGGCTTCGTCTTCTTCTTCCTCTCCTCCCCGACTCCCCCTAACCACTATTTCTTCTTCTCCTTCGCGCCTTCCCCCTTTGCCTACGGTCCAATTACCTAATTCCTCTTACCAAAATTCCGACCCTAATCTCCCTACAGCTTTCCCTCCCTTGAAAGATTCCTCCCTGGTGACTCTCCCTCTGCCTTCGAAGCCCCCGTCCGGTACCCCTAGAGCATGGAAATCTGTGGTGGCGAAGGTCACGGCTACTGAATCGTTGTCAACAACATTAACCTATTATCCTCCAGTTACCCAAGACGATAAGATTAGGGTCATTCCCCCTCTAGAAATAGCCAAACAAGGTGCCATTCAATTGCGTCATACTCTGCTTGGGTTTTTCTTAGGAAAAAGGCCTGCTTTTCTGGTAGTTCAACGAGCTCTAACCAAGTCTTGGGCAGCTTTTGGTCTGTCGGAAGTGTTGATTACTGGTGTTAACAACTTTTTATTCCGATTTGATTCTGTGGAAGGAATGCATCAGGTCTTGGAGAAGAGGTCATGGCACATTCAAGGTAAGCCCCTCTTCCTTTGAAAGTGGAGTTTGAATGGTGGAGAGCTTGAGGATATCCGGGCTACTCCAGTTTGGGTCAAGTTCTACAAGGGGCTTGGTAGGATTGCGAGTGCAGTGGGTAAGCCCCTCTTAATGGACACTCCTACTGCAAAGATGTCTCGAATCCTGTATGCTCGAATGTGTGTTGAATTGGAATTGGGCAAGTCTTGGCCTCTTTCTTTTCAATTAGTCACTTACATTGAAGATGGGAAGCTTGCTTTCAAGGAGATTGATGTGGAATATGAATGGATGCCAGATAATATGGTTCAGAAGAAAACATGGGCTCCTACTGGGAGAGTATTTGAAGCTAGACTTCAGCAAGAATTGTTGGGAAGGGAATCTGCCTTAGCTAGTGTCTCAGTACCGGAACTGGCGGTCCATGGAGTTGGGTTTGAGGGACAATGTAATATGGATGGGCTCGAAATGGAGATTCCAAATGTATCTAGTCAGGACTCGGGGCCCCTCCAAATTGCCCAATTGAGTCCACAGGCCACAGATGAGGTGAAGGGGTGTATTTCTTCGGATATTTCCATGGCCCTATAAGATCAGCAACAGGTTGATGAAGTCAGTAGGCTCCTTGAGGATGCTGGTCCCCTGCCACCGAGACAAGTAAGTAATTCCCTATCCCCTTCTAAATCTGAATTGGGTCCTGAGTTGGAAACTCATAGTCCAGGGAATTTGGAGGGAGCTAAGGGGGCTATGACAGGTCGTACTATTAGGAAAACTAGGCGAAAAATGAAGTAGTGGTTATGTTTTGTTGTGTTTGCTGCAATAATGGATTTTGGCTTCTGGAATGTTAGGGGTCTGAATAATGTTAGAAAGTAGTTAGGTATGTCTGCTGCTTTGAAGCAAATGTCTGTGGCTTTTGTCTGTTTGATTGAGACTAGGATTAAGAATTTACAATTCTTGAATAATGTCTGCTCTTCTTTGTTTCCTACTTGGCGGTTTACTAGTAATCTAGAGCAGAGTTCTAATGCTAGGCTAGTGGTCTCATGGAATCCGGATAAGCTAGTGTTTTCCTCAGCTGTTTTCTGATCAGTTCATCCATTTAGAGGTTACTCCAATCAATAGGAATGCTGGTTTTTTTGTCACTTAGTGTGTATGGGTCTAACAATTTGAACCATAGGAAGTGTCTTTGGTCAGCTTTGTCCAATCTCAAAAACTCTATAGGTTCTCATCCGTGGTTGATAGTGGGCGATTTTAATTCGGTTCTTTTCCCTCATGAGGCTGATCCCCTCAGTCCAATGACTCTCAATAACATGTATGATTTTAGGCATTGTGTCGATCAATGTGAGCTGTTTGAGCTGAATTCTAGTGGTCCAAGATTTACCTGGACTAACAAGCAATGTGGAGAGCTTTTTGTGGCTCGAAAGCTTGATAGAGCCCTTATTAATGGTGCCTAGCTTTCGAGGTTCCCTAACTCTTTTGGGATAATTCACAACCCTAATATTTCAGACCATTCTCCTATTTTGTTAAGGGTCTTCATAGCTACTATCTAGACCTTCCCCCTTTAGGTTTTCAAATTTCCTGGTGTCTCAACTGTCTTTCCTCCAGATAGTGGAAGAGAAGTGGAGTTCTCAGATCCATGGTATCCCAATGTTTTGTGTTGTCTCTAAGCTTAAACTAGTAAGGTCAACCCTCAAATCTCTAAATGCTAGGCAAGTGGGAGATGTCCATCTGAGAGTAGCAAAGTGTCAATTTGACCTTAATTCTATTCAAGGTCAAAAGCGTAATTTTCCCAATAGCTCAGTGCTGGCTGCTCAGGAAATTGAGGCCATCAATAACTTGCTAGGAGCCTTAGCTGATCAGGAGTCTTTTCTAAAGCAGTCTTCTCGAGTTAAATGGCTTAGGGAGGGGATCGAAACACAAAGTTCTTCCATAATTCCATTTTAGCTAATCGGAATCGGAATACCATTCACCCGATTATAGGTGAGAATGGAACTAGACTTGTAGCTATTGATGAGATTCAAAACCGTTTCTTAGGCTCCTTTCAAAGTACGATTGGGTCCCATAAGGATCTACCTTTTTCCAAAGATTTTGTGGATAAGTTATTCCCTCATCGGCTCCATGATTCTCTTACTAGCTCTCTCACTGCAGACATCTCTAATAAGGAGATTAGGGATATGATCAAATCCTTTAACCTGAATAAAGCTCCGGGGCCAGATGGCTTTAATGGGGTGTTCTTTAATCATACCTGGCATATTATTGGGGAGGATGTTACTAGGGCCGTTAGAGACTTCTTCCTTCATAGGCGTCTCCTCAAAGAGATTAACTTAACTTTCATTACATTGGTGCCCAAAAAAGCTAATCCCTCAACAGTAGAGGACTATAGACCTATCTCGTGCTGTAACTTTATTTACAAGGCGATCGCTAAAATTCTGGCTAATAGGCTTAAGGAGATCCTTCCTAGTTTTATTAGCTCCAATCAGAGTGCTTTCATTAAGAATCAGCGAATAGGGGATAACATATTGTTGGCTCAGGAAATTTTTAAACATTACCATCTGGCCAATAATCATAAGCGATGTGCTTTTAAAGTGGACCTACAAAAAGCTTATGATTCTATTCATTGGGAGTTCCTTCAGAATGTGTTAGAAGCTATTGGGTGCCCTTCCTAGTTTATTCATTGGATTAAGGAGTGTATCACTTCTCCAGCCTATGCAATCCTTATCAATGGAGGCCCCACAAATTTCTTCCCTGGGAAATCAGGGTTGAGACAAGGAGACCCCCTCTCTCCTCTTCTCTTCATCATTTGTATGGAGGTGTTCACTAGAAGTTTAAATGTCTCTATTAGGGGTAGTCCCCCCTTTCAGTATCATTGGCGGTGTCAAGCCCTTAAGCTTACTCATCTCCTATTTGCGGATGATCTATTATTGTTTTGTCATGGCAATTTGGTCTCGGTCCAAATTCTCCTAAATTGTTTAGGGGCTTTTTCTCGAGTTTCCGGTGTGGTCATGAATATGCATAAGAGTCAGTTTTTTGTTTCCCCAAAGTTGAGCGTCTTGGTTCCTCAACTTGAAAGTATGTCTGGGCTCAAAGGAGGACACCTTCCCATTCGATATCTGGGCCTACCCCTGATATCGAGGCGGTTGTCTAGGAGGGAGTGTATCCCTTTGCTGGATAAAATTGATTGAAAGTAAATAACTGGACTCACAAACATCTCTCCTATGCGGGTAGAGTACAATTAGTCATTTCAGTCTTGTCTTCCTTTCAGGTTTACTGGTCTAGTATCTTCATTCTCCCTTCCTCTATCCTTAAGGAAATTGACAAAAAACTTAAGAATTTCTTGTGGTCGGTTTCGGTCGAGAAAAGAGCTGTAGCTAGGGTTAATTGGGATGATGTTTGTCGGCCTAAAAAAGAGGACGGTCTAGGTTTTAAACATTTGCCCAGTTGGAATAAAGTGTTAATTGGGAAAAGAATTTGGTTTCTTTTTACTGATAAGGAAGCTCTATGGGTCAGGTGGGTTCACACTATCATATTGCGTAGGAAAAATGTCTGGTCTATTTCTCCAAGTAATACTCATTCGTGGAGTTGGCGGAAGATTATATTTGTTAGAGACCAACTTATGGACCAATTTCGATTTAGAATTGGGAATGGTATTTCTACTTCTCTTTGGCAGGATCCTTGGCATCCGAGTGGAATCTTGCTGGCTCAATCAACTCCGAGGATGATTAATGGGTCAGAGCTCTCCATTAGTGCCAGAGTTTCAGATGTTATTTGGCATGATGAATGGAGGTGGCATCAGATTAATATGGAACCTATTTGTTCACTAGCTCCCATTCCTTATAACCCGGATCCTTCCCGTGAGGATAGTGTAGAATGGTTAGCCAGCTCTTCCAAGTAGTATACAAATGCTTCAGCCTATAACCACTTGAGACCGACCCGTCAGTCAGTGCCTTGGCATTCATTAGTTTGGCATAAGGGGAATAGTCCTCGATGTTCTATTATATTATGGTTGGCTTTCTTGAACAAATTGCAGACTAGGGATAAGCTCTAGTTTCTACATAACCCCAATCGTTGTTCCTTTTGTTTAATGGCTTCTGAGACTATTGACCATATTTTCTTTCATTGTGCTTTCTCCTGTTTGGTTTGGACCATTACTCTCTACCACTTTCACCTTCCCAGTTTAAACTTTCCTGACCTCCAGTCCATTTTACAATGGTTTAATCAGCCTTACCCGGTGTCCAATCAGGACTTGCATACTTTTTGCATTATCTTCTCTGTTGTTGTGTATAACTTGTGGTATGAACGAAACCTTCGCACCTTTCGTGATGAAGCCTCGGATATAGGGAGGATCACTTCACAAGTGATCTTACAAGCTATAGAGCAGCTCAGCCTAAACACTAAGGGAAGGTAACTTTGTCTGTATTGTGTTTTGGTATTCCTATGGTTATTGCTGCAGGTTCAGGGCCATCTCTGTAGAGCAAGCTACTAGATGGTGGGTCCTCTTCCTCAGGGGTCATGCGAGTTAGTTGTGCTTCTTTGGTTGTGCTTTGTGAGCTGTGTATGTAAACTAGTTTTACTGAATGGTGTAGTATGTTGTTGATCATTGAGTGGCTTTTCCTGGGTGCTGGGGAGTTTATGTAGTAGG
This sequence comes from Erythroxylum roigii, assembly GCA_027576455.1. Taxonomy (NCBI): domain Eukaryota; kingdom Viridiplantae; phylum Streptophyta; class Magnoliopsida; order Malpighiales; family Erythroxylaceae; genus Erythroxylum; species Erythroxylum roigii. Next base: position 14,666,472 of record JANZXV010000004.1, on the reverse strand, counting down.
GTATTGGACTTTGTTTTCTTAGACTGTTTGAGAGGCGAGGTTTGAGGGTGTGGTTTTATTTTTTCTGCTTTGTGGTGTTCCTATGGTTTTATCCTTCGTATTACTTCTGTTGGCAAGAGATCCTGGGTAATCTCTAGTTGTGTATATAATCTATTCATTTTTGTATAAAGTTTTCTGATTTACCAAAAAAAAACTTCCAAAATTGCTGAACTTTAAAGAAAAACTTCCAAAATAGTTGAACTTTAACAAAAAAAACAGTGTGGTAAATTTATGACTTCGACAAACTTGTATTTTTTTTACACTATTAGAAGTACATGGACACTATTAGCAAGCTCATGAAATATTTTGGCATAACTTACATACAGAATTAAGAAACCTACCTCTAAAATGAGATTGTACTGCTCCAACTTTTCTACCATTGGTAGAGAGCCAACTCCATATATATGTCCACTATGATCCTGTAAAGAAATTACCTACATCCACCATCATGTCTTCAATTTGATAGATAACTCATAACAACTTATCCATGTACACACAAATTTGCAAAACTCATTAATCAAACAAGAGATACAAATATTTTGCTATTTACAACTGATAAAATATGTAAATCATACCACACCAAGAAAATGAGCAGTAAGAACATCCCAATCTTCTTAAAAAAGGGAAGGAAAAGGTGTTCGGTGCACTCATCATCAACTTGAAACAATAAGTTTTTGGTACATTCTAAAATGTGAGAAATTGATAGCGAGAAAATAATACAGAAGCTATAATGCAATACGTATGAAGATCTTCAACATTAAAAGAAGGATAGGGATAAGATATGTTAAAATTTTGAGGAAACAGCTGAACCCATGTATCATTACCCGTCATCACTACACGTTTCCCATTAAGAACCATCTGCAAAAGGCAAAATCTTGTGAAAGTGGTACCAAAAAATATGAAAAGTTTTTGTCAGAAATCACTGAATAATTAAAAATAAAAACCGAAAAAGTTAAAACACCAGTGAAGACCTTCAGACGTTGAAGACTGGTTATAGGGGGTCTGCAATAGCTTTGAAAATTTTGGCTAAAGACCCATTTGTAGATGTCAGGTTCTGTAGCATAGTTAGTCTATCCATCCAAGTTTTCTTTTTTATGAATAAAAAAAATTAGCAGTTCAAACTCCCCTATAAAAATCCAAGCTCCTGCCATTGCCATTGAACCAAAAGATTAGGATAAATTAGCCACAAAAATTCATTGAAAATATCAACAATAAGCCAAGGCAGCTAAAGAAAAATGCTAGACTGAAGACGTTTCCTAGACCAAGCACATCTCCTGTTGTTCTTTCCTTCTTTTCCCAGCCAACACCATGCCTCTTACATAGACCACGCACAAAACCACTTGCCTTACGCTGTAGCTGATTTGTGACAAATTAATGTTGTTGTCCACTCTTCATTGTTCACGCAGCTAACTCCAACACACACGCACAGCCACTCTAGCATTTTTCTCTTCACGTTGCCGTGCACCACGCACTTAGCTGACCCACATTGAAACCCCTCTATTCATTACCACGCAGCCCCGCAGCCAACTCAAACACACACACCACTTCAACATTTTGGTCTCCACACCATACGCAGCACACACAACACCAACGTAGCCCATACATTATTTTTCCTCTCTGCAGAGATGTCGCGCCTAGCCTTCACGCACGCCAACCACGCTCTAAACCCACGCAAAGACATGCCCCCATGCAGCCACACTTCTCTTCTTTTTCACGTTGCCGCCTCCACTATTTTTCGCGATGTGACAATTATGAACAGTCACTTAGTCCACATTACTATTGCTCAAAACCCTTGCAAGCCTCCATTTCACGTTACACTATCGTTTTCTCCTTTGTCCATACTACTGTGTCGTTTTTCTTCCCATGCTCCACGTTGTCATTTTCTTATTTGTTTCTTTATTCTCTTTTTCACGCACCCACGCAGCACTACTACATTTTTTCTGTTCTTCTTTTCAATTCCAGACTCACGAGCCTCTTCATGCATGTTGTCGTTTCTATATTGCTTTTTCCTTCCACTGCTGCTGTCAACTTTGTCATTTTGTGTACTCTTCAATGTTTTAAAAGCCTTGAACCACTATTTTTCTAATCATTATTGTGAACTCTAATTTCTCCAAGTACTCTATAATAAAAATTACAAATAAAGTAGCATCAATTGTCCAAAAAATTAATTAATCACATTTAAACCAAAATATGACAATTTTTACCCCTATAAATCCAAATTAAATGTAAGGCACAATAATTCAAATAATAATCAAATAATTTCTTAAAGACCAATTATAGTGACAAAAACTCATCCAAATGACATGAAAATATATATGAACAAGTGAGTTTGTCAGCAATCTCAAAGGAAATAGAGAAGATGCTCAGTACAAACTCACCTAGAACCTCCTCCTTTCCTTCTGAGCTGAAGATAGATCTTGATCAATGGTTCACCCATGACCCTGTTAGCAACAGATAAAGGCTTAAACAATAGAGTTATCAAGAATCAGGAAGGAAGTGGTATATATAAACCTTAGATCTGATACCTATTAATGGATATGTGTAATAGGGATCCTTGGTAGACCCTTGTGACCAATTTATTTTTTAATAAAATTTAATTTTTAAAAAATAGTATCAATCAATTGTTTTGTCACAACAATCCTCGTATCTTTGATGAAATAATACTTAGGC
>JANZXV010000004.1:14631263-14648568 GCA_027576455.1 Erythroxylum roigii | reverse complement strand
TAAAATGAGTCAGGTTGGCTACAATTTGGATTTGACCTGGGCCATTGACATTCCTAAGCCTTGTTGTTTATTTTATTTTTTGTGGTAAGTTTTTTTAGAAAAAATAATAATTTAAATTAATAGAATTGAGAAGGTAGTACAGTTACGCCAAGATAACAAAATGGCGAAAGTAGTGCTTATGACCATACTTGCATATGTATGCAAGGGTATGCAAGGGGTAAGAACTAAACAAAAGAGAAGATTATACTAAGATAATCAACCAAGTTATAATAAATCAGTGAGCTAAATGTTCAATGAGGATATGAATAATAATGGGTAGGGTGAGGCTAAGACTACTAGGCCCATGACCCAATGGGTCGAATGCTAAAGGGGCCGAGCCGGCTTGATTTAATTTTTTAAAAAGAAATTTTAAAAACGAAGTCGTTTTGTCTCTCTCAATCTGATCACAGGCTAGGTCGGGCTAGGTAGGGGCCACAAAATTTGGCCAGTGGTCCAGTCAACCCAGGCCAAGCCCGATTCAAATTGCCATAACCAAATGAGGATAAGATGTTTGTGTTGTAGGTCTGGTTGAGATTTTCAAGTAAAAACAACTCCCTGAGTTCCCTGAAGATCTCTGTAATTATGGATCATTTGGAGGAATTTTTGTTTGCAAACCTTCTGAAGTTTCTTTCTTTCCATAATACATATACATAAAGCCCCAAAGACATGATATGAATCAGCTTGTTTGAATTAGAGTGAGCTGTCAGGTTGAGCAATTTTTGTGTAATCGTAGTGAAGGAGTTCCTTGTATCAAGCCATAGACATTTCCTTATGATATGATTCCATATGGTGCTGTTGAAAGAACATGTAAAAAAGAGATGATCTCTTGTTTCCATATGAACCCAACACATTGGACAAGTTTTGTCCACCTGCAAATATGTCATTCTATCGGATGTATTGAGTCTATTGGATTGTTAATCACAGTATAAATTAAAGGATATTCTTGGAGTTAAAGCCTTACTCTATACAATCTTATGCCAAACTACCTTAGAGCTTCTTCTTCTTAATAGTTCTTTGATGCTTTTATTGGTAAGTTTATGGATGGGTTGGTCTTGCCAGTAAAAGGTATCAGAAGAGTTTGGGATGGGTGGATAAGTAGGCTATACGTGTCTCAGGTTGTGAAGGAAATGCCAGGATAGCTCATTAATCATGAAGTTAAGTCTTATGTTGAGAGATGAGATTTGTGGACAGTTTAGGCTGTTGAAATGTTGTATGAGTTGTCCCATGCCCGACCAGTTGTCATAACAAAGAGAAATCAATCTACCATTCCCGATTATGCATGAGACTTGATTTTTCATCTTATCTTTTAGCTTCAGAAGTTGACTGAGAAAGTGAGAGTATGAGGCATTTTGCTTAAATTCTTCTAACTTTGAAAAAGTTAATCTGTTAGTATCCACCAGAGTCCTAATAATTAAAACATGATTTGTGGTCTTGATTGGAGTAATGTTCAATCCACCTTCTTCTTTGGGAAGACAAATATCTTCCCTCATCACTTGGCAAATCCTTTAGCACCATTTGGATGGCTCCAAAGAAAGTTCTTGAGCAGCCTTTCAATCGATTTAATTATGCCTTGAGAGAGAAAAATGTGGGAGCTCTAATACATATGTAATGAATTAAGCAGTGATTTGATGAGTTGCATCCTCCCGGCATAGGAGAGAAATTTATTTACCCATAAGCTAATCTTCTTCTGAATTTTCTCTAGAAGTTGCGTGCACTCCATGACGTTGAGCCTTTTAGTTGAGATAGGTAATCCCAGATACATAGCGGGTGGGTTTTTGAACTTCATTCCAGTTGTTTGAGAGATGAGAGGTTTCAAAGCATTAGCACTTTTGGATAGGAGGAAATGACTCTTGTTTGGGTTTATTTGCAGACTTAAAAGCACTTGTAAATGTCGAGAGCTTTCACATAAGTTTGAATGGATTCCATCTTTGTCGTGCAATCATCTACAAAACAAATGTTAGTTAAGCCAATTTTCTTGCACTTTGTATGATGTCTGAAATTGGAGTTAAGGAGCACTTCTTGTTTGATGGTTGAACTTGAGAGTCTCCCTGTAAAGAATGAAGAGATAGGGGATAGGGATCCCTTTGTCTGCAACCTCTAGCTGCTTTGAAGAATTTGGTAGGATTGTCATTGATTAGTACTAAAAAAGAAGCAGAAGATATGCATTCCCTTAACCATTGAATGAATATATCTAGAAACATGTAGGCCTTCAGCATTTTCCATAGGAAGACCTAGCTCACACTGTCATAGGCTTTGTGGAAGTCTATCTTGATTGTGTAATTTGGAGAGTGGGTAGATCTAGAGCAACCCTTATAAGCTCTTGTACTATAAGAATATTATCCCCGATTTGTCTGAAAGCACCTTAATTCTCACTGATCAGAGGGGTTAGTACTTTCTTCAATCTAGTAGCTAGAATTTTGGAGATAAATGTGTAAACAAAATTTGGGCAAGCTATAGGTCTGAATTCACCAAATATTGAGGGTTTAAAGCATTTGGGAATCAAGCAAACAAAGGTTCTATTGATCTCCTTAAGAAGAACTTATGGATTGTTTGTTTAACAAAGTTTCCAGTGATGGTCTAGGATTTTTAAAAGAAATAGTTGTTAAGACCATCGGAGCCTGAGGCCTTTAAATTAGCCATTCCAAATAATGTATTCTCAATTTCAATTTCATCCACATGTTTATTAAAATAATCCAAATCTAGAGGTGAGAATTATTTGAGTAAGTTTTTTTTTTTTCTGAAATCATCCAAAGAGACAGTTAAGGGACTAAGGGTACTAAGCAGGGCATAAAAATACCTAACTACTTCCTCTTGGATTTCCTTAGGTGTCTAAAGCCTTCAGCGTTCCTAGGAGACAATGGAGTATAATTTGTTGCAATTTTTCCTTGCCAAAATTGAGTTAACTTTCAATCAACTCACTCTAGCGCTTTATTGTAAAAGAGACCTATGATTGTGCATAGTCTGCATAAACTGAGACAAGATCAATTTTTCTCTGTCCAACAGCAGTTGATTCGTAGGATTTGAAACAATTATATATTAGATGTATTTGAGATCTAGTTTGGAGGAGTTAATAGCAAAAACTGTAGATCCTTGTAGAGAATTCAACACTTTTAGCTCCTGCTTAAGGATCTTCATTTTTTGAACTTATCCAAATTGTTTGTCCCTTGACAATATTGTTTTTCCCCTCGTTTGTATGCTTTGGAGAATCCTAGTACATTCACTAGAAAGTTGTTGAATTGAAAGGGATGATGTTTAATGATTTTCTAGAACAAGTTGTCAACAACAATTGGTGTATGATCCGAAAAGAGAGGATCTTTGATTTTAGCAATACTGTTAGGAAATTTGTTAAGCCAAATGTCATTGACTAAGGCACTAAGGCGCAATCCAATTTCTTCCGAATATACTAATCAGATTTTTTGTGTTAGTCCAAGTGAAAGTGTGTCCAACAAACTTGAGATCAATCACTCCTAGGTCCTCCACACATTCTTTCATACTAGTTGTGTAGTTCTTTAAGTTGCAGTGTCCCTACGCTTCTGAAGTGCACAAGGTTGAGTTGAAATCTCCACAGATGATCCACAGTTTAGAGACGCTATTTCTGATAGTTTTGAGAATGTTCCATAAGCTTCTCTCTGAGATCTGAAATTGCTTACATATATAGATGCTATATTCATGTCAATGTGCTCCTGTATGAAGAAGAGGTTAAGGTGCATAGCTTGATCTGTGGACTCTGATAAATCTACTTTTATCTCATCCTTCCTATAACAAATAATAATTCTACCAAGAATATGGCGATTATTGTTTGTAAACATGTTATAATGGGAACCATAAATTTCCAACTTGGCAAGATTTTCTACTCTAATTTTGGTGTAAAGCAAGCCAATAATGAGAGGCTTCTCCCCCAAAACAAATTCCCTTAAAGTTTAGAGCTTAGTGGGACAATTTATTCCTCGAACATTGCATGTAACTATAGACATATTATAGGGTTTGGTTTGTGGATCATTTTCCTTTACCCCTTTTGGATCTCCTTCTCTCCATAGTTTAAAACTTGGCACTGCCTTCAACATCATTAGTTCCTTTAGTTCCAATAGGAGTTGCAGGGGTATGTGATGTACTAGGTACTCTGGTATTAACATTTTCCAGCTCTTCTATAGGGTGATTCAGACATTCTAAAGTAGTAATAGTGGCAAGTGATTGTTTATTGTCTTCCTTCTAGTTTGCAAGTGTTGCATCATATCTCTCCATATTTTTCCTATCTACATTGTGCAACAGATTTTGATCATTGAAGTCAGAACTATGCTCATCCTTTCCTTCCTTCTTCATCTCATTATTTTGATCCTTGATTTTTTTCAAGGGTGGTAAAAGACTCAGGGATTGACAATGTAACAGTACCATCCTTTATTGTTATAGTTTATGTAGCTAGGAATATAGGATTGTGTTTCTCTATGGTCTCTAGAGGTTGAACCTCTGTTACCCCCATATGTTCTTGATAGCTTCAAATTTTAAATGTTTTCCTTGTGCTTTCCAAGTCTTATCTTGAGTTTTAAAGGGTGGCTTCCAGTGGTAAGAAATGGCTATGCTATCTGTCCATAAGTTATCATCTTCCCATAGTCTCATAATCACAGTTTCATCTGGGAGATCTTTGGAATGTTCCACATTGATGCATAGCCTTTCATTTCTTTTTGGCAATGTGTTCATCCATGCATAACTGTCGTCTAATGTAGCTAGCTGAGGAACTTAACCTATGGGTTGTCTGTTATTCAAGGGGTACGTTGCGGAAGTTTATCTAAAGTGGGATTCTTTGGATCTTAATGGTTTCAAGTCTTAAGCTCGTTTTCCAAGTTTGTAGAAATATTGGTTGGTTACCAGGATGCCATGGTCCTTCTTCTAGGATTGTTTAAGCTTCAAAGATTGAAGAGAAGGTAAATAGAATCAGATTGTCTTCAGAGAGGAGAACATCCATCAGTCCTTATATTTTCAAATTTTGTTGGCCCATCTTGATATTATTGGAAAAGTTAGTCGTTGGTTGAAGAAGATTCCTAGCTACATGCTCCTTCCTTCAGTACCTCAAGGTCAGGGCAAATAATAAGTTTGCCATCCATTTCCTGGGGTGGTGTATAAGACAGGTTTAAGGAGGCATGTTCCTTTACCACTTATTTCCAAGTTTTCTAGGTATGAGGAGTAACCGAAGTTGGGAATGTGTCTAAAGTATTTTGAGTGGAAGTGGAGGTGGCGTAAGGGATGGAAAAGGTGGAAAACTAGAGGTGGTAAGTAGAGTTGCCTGGAGCATCGTGATGGTTTAAACATGAAAAGGAAAGACTGTCAAAAGTGGTTTATGAAAAAATGGTTAGGAAAATAGGTGGAAGTGTGGAGTTCAGTGGAAAGGTCTAAGATGCCCCTAGTGTCTAAGATAGAAGCAAGAAAGTGTGAAGAAGAAGGGAGAAGCTGATATCTAGAATCTGATGGGGAGTACGGAGTGCAATGGAGGAATCGTAGTGCAAATGGGATGAAATCAAAGAGAAATGAGTGAGATTCCAGACATACCTATAGTTGCTTCAAGAGAGAAGATGGAGTCTCTCTCTCAATGTCTCTCTTTCGATTTTAGACTTTAGATTGCAATGATGTTGGTACAAATGCCATTTTTTCATAAGTTACAACGTTCCTATTAGATATTTTTAGAAGTTTAAAGTACATTTGAATTAAAAAACTTCCTAAAAAGTAGAAAAGCAGCAAAATAATGTCAGGATATAACAAGACCATGGTTGAAAGAGCCAAACCAAAATAAAACAAATAACTATTTCATACAATTTTCAATCTAGTGCAGGAAAAGTTGAAGAACCCAAAATAAACTAGTGAACAAGGGATGAACAGTAACGTTAGGATAGATCTTTGATCCATTAACATTAAAGGTAACAAACTAATGTCAGGATACAACTAAGTTGAAAGTTAAAATGAGTTAAATTAAAAATTTTAAATTAAAGAAGGTTCTAATTAATATTTTGATAATAAAAAAATATAATTACTATTAATGAGTATATTATTTTAATAAAAATTAATATAAGAATAAAATAAAGATATAGACTTAATAAGATAATTTATGAAGATGATAAAAAAGAACATAAAGTTTGCAAATGTCAAAATTAAGATCAAACCAAGAACAAAAGAAGATCAAAACTCATCCGGATCATTTTATATTTTGTATTATTAATTGAAATTTCACTTTTTTAATGTGATAATCTCAAAGGCTCACTACATATAAACAATTTATTTCAATTTATTGCATGAATCTTTTTATCCATCAAGAGGTATAAAACCTTTTTAATTACCTTTGTTTAAATTAAAAAATCTCATCATTTTTTAAACACTTCTTAATGAACATTTTGGGAAAATATTTAAATCATAATTGCACCAACCAAAACTGGTTTGAGCATTTTAAGTTGTTAAAATCATTTTTTGTGAGGATTGGTCAACCTATATAGGTTAAATGTTGATCAATATATGTTAAAGTTATTAAATTTGTATATCAAGAGTTTATTGTAATATTGGTTGATACATTGGTCGACCAACTTGCCTACTAGCCAACTAGTATCTTAACTATTGGTGAATTTCTACACTCAATACACAAACCAATATTCTATATTAGTCGACCAGTGCTCAGCAACTAGTCATTATAGTGATTGATTTTTGGCTGAAACAATTAGTGGCGGTGCTAAAACTCTATAAACCAATGGTTTTAACATAAAAAAGTTCAATCATTTGAGCATCTTTCTCTTATATTTATGTGAGTAAGCTTCTTTGGATTTATCTACTAGATGTAAATTATAAAGTGTTTTTTAGGTGTTACAGTGTAATTTTAGTAATTTCTTAGATGATAATCATGTATTTAGCACTTAGATTTATGTCCTTATTAGTGTTTTGTGTGTTTTGTTTAATTGATTGTATAAATTCCATATTTCAAGGGTTGTTTGATGTGTTTGGTGATGAGTGGAGATAGGAAAAAGTGAAGAAAAGATGAAGAAAAAGCTGGACAATAATTTCTGGCATGATCATATTTAGATGGGGAAGCACAATCATGCTAGAGGGTTGGAGTAGTGCTATGCACGATCGTGCATGGTGTTTTTTCAGGTCATAAGATTTTTGTTTTTTTGAAATTTTTAGGCTATTTTTGGAAGATAAACATTGTTTTCCTTCATTCTCCTTCTAATTCTCTTCTCAAGAGTAGGTTTATCCAGACCTAGCCTTTAGCGATGAATGGGCCTTTCCACCACTGGCTGCAATTTCTCAAAGTAAGGAGGCAATAATACCTATTTCACCAAAAATTGCAGAAGCTGAGCCCTCTATGTTAGTCTTTCCACCGCTAGCAGTAATTACTCAAAGTAAGGATCCACTAACACCATCTTTAAAAGACGTTGCAAAAGCTGAGCCCTCTAAGCAAGCTTCTACTATCAAAGACACATTGAGAAATAAAGGTAAGCTAAAACACTTTTCAAATGTGTTGCAAAACGGATTTCTTACTCCCCCCATGACTTGTTGTAAGCTAGAGCTGCCATTTGCTCTTCATTGTTGGTTGGATATTTCTGGAACAAATGTGTAGCCTTCCCAATAGTGAAAGTTTGGGCTGAAGCAAGATGGGGTAACTAGAGAAGACTATGCTTATGGAGGATGGCAATATTTTATTCAAGTTTAGCTCTGATCAATATTTATAGGAAATCATCAAATTTGGCCCTTAGCATATAAGAGGGCAACCTCTATTCTTGCAGAAATGGAAACCAAACTTGGAATGCAATAGGGGCAACATAAACATCTTCCCAATTTGGTTCAGTTCCATAATATACCACTTGAATTTTGGACTATTGATGGCCTGAGTTATTTAGGTAGCTCCATCGGTAAATCGATCTGTATGGACACTCAAACCATCTATATGGAGTGAATTTGTTACGTAAAAATTTGTATTGAAGTGGTCAGACACTCTGTTTTACTTGATACACTACCTTTTCTCAAGTTAGATGAATAGGGTGAACTCAAATGTTTTAAGATTCCTATCCCATACCCCTAGCACCCTAATACCATCAACAAACAATGGAGGCCTACTAGCAAAACTTTCAAAACTGGATGGCATGATGAATTACTGGCATCTCCTAATGCTGACCCCTCTGTAGACTTAAGCTCACCAACGCTGCAACCAAAAGTGAGGACAAACGCTGAAACTGACGTGAATCGTACATCTAAGTCCCCCAAAAGGGTAAACCAATCTATGAACTCATTAGAGAATTTTGAGGCAGATATGAATTTTAATCCTGTTACTCTAGCTGAGGAATCCAGTACCTTCCAGCAACATATACACTATATATACCACATTCATCAGGATGACCACATCTCCAAATCACAGCCTATCAATTCAGCTGAGATTGACACTAATGTAATCAACATTCCAAAAATGGTAGATAAAAATACTTCAGATACTAGGGAGATACTCCCTCCAGAACATGCAAATGCTTTAGATATGCTAACTCGATCTCGCTCTTCATTGGAGAATCATAAGTCTGCATCTCCTTCTAAAGAAAATGAGGACCAGATTATACCCCTCCATGATGATACTCATCTGGAATGTATGAGGGCTGAATGACCCTCATAAGCAAGCTATGGTTAAAGATATAGTTATGGATAAACAACCTTGTATAGCAGGACTGCTGGAATAAAAAATAAGAGCTTCAAAACTTTATCGGATCTCTAAGATTTTAGGTGCTAACTGGTCTATCATTACTAATATATCCTCTTCTTTGCTACTACAATGTGAAACAAGTCTTTGTCCAGGTGCTTGAAGAAAGTGTACAACACTTGAATCTGTTGTGTCTCCTCAATAACACAAATTTATATTTTGCTCTTGCTATTATATATGCTTCCAACTTCCAATTTCAAAGGGATCTATTATGGAATTCTTTGCAACAACTGGAAAGTAATATCTTAGACCCGTGGTTAGTGGTTGGGTACTTTAACTGCATCAAATCTGCCACAGAAAATGAGGGAGGGCGAGGCTTATAATTAGTAACAAGAAAAGAGCTAAAATATTTTTCCAAAGAATCCAGCTGACAGACTTATGTTTTAATGGCAGATTTCTTACCTGGACAAACAATAGCAAGGCTCTTACTTAATTCAGAGAAAACTGGACAATGTATTGGTTAATCCAAGCTAGTTATCTACTATTCCTCAATCTTTTGCACATTTTGGGGATAATCTTCTACCCGATCATTTAAGCATCATGATCCACAACTTGTCTTAACCTGTCTTTAGAGGAATTCCATTCAGATTTTTTAATGGACTTACTAAACAGGAAGGTTTTCTAGACCTAGTCATGAGATGTTGGCAAATTAATGATGAAGGATATAAGTCCTTCTAGCTTATGCAGAAATTACGTAGGGTAAAAGCATCACTCAGAAGGTTCTCTTATTAATCTTCTTCACAAATACAATAATGCAAAAAAGGCTCCAGCTAATTCAAGAAGAATGTTATCTATCTCCTCACGATTCTCAACTCAGGATTCTAAAAAATCTTCGACTCAAGGAGTATCAGCAAGCTCTCTCTCTGCACCAGTCTATACTTCAACAGAAGGCAAGGGTAACTTGGTTGAAGGAAGGGGACCAGAACACCAAAATTTTCATGCATCCTTACTTACAAGAAGAAATAAAAATCAAATTATGCAGCTCATAGATGAGAATGACATCCAATGCTTTGATCAGCAATCTCTTATGACTATCACTCGTGAGTACTTTATTCAATTATTGGGAAGTCCTCATTAGTCCAATCATTTATCAGACTTGAGATGGTACTTTGACGACCTGATTAGCCAACATATGAAAGACTTCCTTATAGCTCCTTTCTCAGAAACAAAGATTAAAGAAGTTCTTTTCTCACTGAACCCATCGAAATCCCCGGGACCTGATGGCTTCTTGGCTCACTTATTCCAGCAGACCTGGACCATTACTGGTCAGCTCTTCTCACAAGCTATTTTGGAAACTTTGCATTTAGGTAAGATGCTGCAAGAAATCAATCATACCTTTATATGCCTAGTACCAAAGAAGTTAACACTTTCCTCACTTTCGGATTATAGAACTATATCATGTTGCAATATCATTTACAAGGTCATTGCCAAGCTTTTAGCTCAAAGATTGAAACAAGTTTTAAATGATGCAGTCGGCTACACTCAAGGTGCTTTCATAGAGGGCCATTCCATTGGAGACAATATAATGCTTATGCAAGAACTACTAAAGGAGTATCAATCTGGGAAAAAACTGAAGAGTTGCATCTAGAAAATCAATTTCTACAAGGCATTCGACTTAATCAGCCAGACATTTATACAAGATTGCCTTAAAGCCATGCAATTTCCAATCCAATTTACGAAATGGATCATGTTATGTCTTCAAACCACATTAGTAAACATCATTGTTAATGGTAATCCAACTAAACCACTGAAATATGAGAGGGGGATAAGGCAAGGTAATCCCCTCTCACCATATCTTTTTGTTCTAGTTATATAGTGGTTGTCCTAAATCATTGGAAAGTTGACTTCACACAATGGTCATTTCTGCTATCACCATAAGTGTGAAGCTCTTAAACTCACAAACCTAATGTTTGCCGATGATCTCAAGCTACGTCTAGAGCTAACAGAGTGTATATAAATATTCTTAAAGACTTCCTATCTTGCTTCTCGAGCTTGTATGGGATGAATATAAATCTCTAGAAAAGGAACTTATATTGCTCCTCGAACGTACAAAACTCCCTTGAACTTGCTAGTTTTTTGGGAATAGAGTTTGGTCGGGTCGGCTGGACTGGCCCTGCCAGGACCAGGTCCAAGCCCGGATATTGACAGCCCAACGTCCTCGGCCCGCTCGGCCCGTCGAGTGTTAGACTCCCATGCAGACACAACGACTCACGTAGAGACCTAAACCTAACAACAATTTCAGCATATATAAGGTACTATTCCTACCGGATTGAGGTACGAGAACTAAACCCTGCTTTTCTCTGTTCACAACAGCCAAAACCCTACAAAAATATTGACTTGAGCGTCGGAGGGGCCTCCCGGGAAACAACCCCCGGCGTGCCTTTGTTTCTTTTGCAGGTGTTCAATAGTCAGGATTACGTAGGATCATGGACTGAAACAATGGCAATCCGATCCAGCAGAATCCAGCAGAACCAGAGTTAAGCACACCACCTTTTAAGTACTCAGGTGTTCCCCTCTCTTATGCAAAAATCACCTACTTCAACTGTCTTCCTATCTTGGAACGATATAAATAAAAAATTCTAGCTTGGCAGAATCAGTTTCTCTCTATAGCTACAAGAGTCACGTTCAGGGACGAAGCCAGACTCAACTCTAAGGAGGGTGGGGCGGGGAAGGAAGGTTGTGCGTGCATAGTTGAAGAGAAGAGAAGATAGAGATTTTTTTTAAAGGGAGGGCCACTTATTTTTGTAATTTTAAAAATTTTAATTATATAAGTAATTTAAAAAAATATATTTGAAAGGGGGGGCCATGGTCCCCTCCCCTATAACATGGTTCCGTCCCTGGTCACGTTTATTATCTTAGTTCTTACTAGCTTACACATACACTGGATCAACAACTTAATATTGCCTAAGAAAGTGATCGAAGAACTCAACAGAATTATTAAAGCCTTCCTTTGTTCTGGTTCTATGGATAATTCCAAGAAAGCAAAAGTGAAGTAGGGAGAGGTAACTGCTACCAAACAACAAGGAGGCCTAGGCATACTCTCTACAACTTCTATGCAAAGTGTTCTTCTTTGCAAAAAAAAATCTAGAGATTAATAATGGATAAAAATTCAATTTGGACTAAATGGGTACATGAAATATATCTTTCTTCCTAAAGCTTCTAGCAGTTACCGATCACTAAGAGAGGATCTTGGATCCTCAACACATGCTAAAAATGAGAGATATTATCTATCTGTATATTTATTATCAGCTGTGAAATGGTGATTCCATATGGGTTTGGTATGATAATTGGACTGACTATTGTCCATTAATACGAAGAAATGATCTAGAGCACTTTAGACGCATCCCTCATAATACCAAAGTCGCTTTGCTCATATCCGAAGGGCAATTGAATGGCAATATAAAGGATTTCACACACGTAGTCAACTATTTCCTAACCTCCAGAATAGAAGCAATGAAGATACAATCATGTGGAAACTTCACTCTAATGGTTCTTTTATCAACAAGTCATGCTACAACATATTCCAGAAGGTTCCTCCAACTGTTCCCTGGTACGCTCTTCTCTCACAGCAATGTATCTGCCTAAAGCTTCCATGTTTACATGGTTAGCAATTAAGAACAGATTAACCACCAATGATAGGTGGCATGGGACTTTTAACCCAGTATCTTAATTATGTAAGGCACTAGAGGAGAATAGGAATCACTTATTCTTCAGTTGCATCTACTTCAATACAGTTTGGAGTCAACTTCTTCATAAGCTTGCATAGTATGGCAACATATACGACTAGACTAATGCCCTCCAATGGATCAACAACGCATCTAGCCCTCAGAGGAAGGACAGCTTGATATTCAAAACAATTTACTCTTACAATCAATAATATTTTGAGGGAGAGGAACAGTAGCATCTATAGACAGGAGCAAACAAGCATTTATCAACTTACTGAATTAATCATTAATGAGATTCGTGGCCTAGTGATAGTAAAAGAAGTCCCTCACAAGTTATCTAACGGTATGAAAGTAAGGAGGTTTTTATAATCTAGGTTCTTGGGTTCATAGCAACTAGTTTTGTGGCTTTGCCATTGAAGAAATTTTTTTTTCGAATTCCATAATAGCAACCTCATTGTAATGTTGTAAACAGTTTCACTATTGTTAATGAAAATTTCTTTAATTTTCAAAAAAAATTGAATAGAGAGATTGGATTAAATTATTTGTGTTGTGTTGTACAGCGAGAGTTAGTACCTCAATAGACTTATAAATATCAAATTAATTGGCAATTAAAGAGAGATCTTAATTGTTTGATGGTTATCTTTATGATTGCTTCAAATCCATTTACATAATTAGAAAGAGTTTTAATAGATTGAGAGATCACAATTCAATTTCTATCTATTTTAATTGGGGTACTTAATTAAATCTTAAGAGAGCGTAATAATAAAATTGGATATCTAGGATCAAGTATGATTAAATCAAAAAGGTAAAGTGAAAACAAATAAGGATAAAAGTAATTCATAGTTTTCACTATTGATCAATCAATCAAATTCATTGCTGCCTAATTCATTGTTTAGTTATTCATTCTTTATTTTTAAGTTAATTATTAGTTATTCATCTTATTGTTTACCTAAAAAAAGTTTACAAGAATTGTTAGTTGACTACTACAATCCTCGTGGGATGATACTTTTTATTCTATAAATTAAGATCTGTATACTTACAATTAAGAAAGTTTTTTAATTAAAACTTCAACATTATCAAGTGATTAACTAAGGTATTTTAAGTTCTAAGTTTTTTTTAAAAAGAATTATATTATTATACTTGGAGGTGATCCAAGTGAGATTTAGGTTTCTCTTCACTTTGAAAGAAGATTGTAAAAGGTTTACTCTTTGCCAATATTGTACAAAGGTTATTCTTTGCCTTGAAAGAAGAATTATAGTGAAATTCTAATAAAAGTCTTGAGAGTAGATATAGGGGTTGTTTTTCGAATTACCAAAATATAGTTTACATTCTTTCTTCTATATACTCTTTAAATTATTATTTAATTGTTTTATTGATTTATATTAAGTAGTTCCCTTTATTCTTGTATATATATATTAATTATCGTTAAATTGATTTTTGGTTAGGAAACTAATAAATTCTATAAACACCCAATTCACTTCTTCTCTTAAATTTCTTTAGGAACTAATAAGTGGTATCCAAGTGAGTCTATAGGTTAGCATTTCTAATAAAATCATATAGAAAAGATCTTAATATCATATCTTAGATCATCATCATCATCATTCAACGAATAAGGGTAAAGTATTAGTAGAGTACTTTTCTTTAATGGGAACAATTATCTATATTGGGAAACTAGGATGAGGTTTTTGTTAATAGCAAAAATTGTTGACCTATGGGAAATAGTTTCAAATGGTCCCTTTATTCCTACAAAAATTGTTGATAAAAAAGGTACCTAGATTAAAGGAAGAATGGGAACCTCAAAATAAGAGATTAATTTCCTTGAATAGTAAGGTCATATAAATCCTATTTTGTACAATAGAAACAAAGAAATTTAATAAGGTCTTCAAATGTGAAATGGTTAATGAAATTTGAAACACTTTAGAAGTTACACATAAGGGAACAAATCAATTAAAGGAGAGCAAAGTTAACATATTACTAAATAAATAAAAAATGTTTCAAATGAAGCATGATGAAAGCATATATAGGATGTACACTAGATATATTAATATTATTAATGCTCTCAAAGGTATTGGCAAAAATTATATTAATGTTGAAATGGTAAGAAAGTTGCTTAGGTCACTTTTGAAGACGTGGGAAGGTAAAGTAATAGTTGTACAAGAATTCAAGGATATAACAACACTATCATTAGAAGAACTTATTAGATCTCTTCTAACATAAAAAACAAGGCTCTAAGAGACACAAGAAGAAATGTTGCTTCCAAAGAAAAAGAATTAACAGTCAAAGACTTAAAGGAAGAATCAAGCAAAGAGGAAGAGATATAATCTAGTGAAAGCCATGAAGAAGATATTGGCTTAATCGATAGAAGATTAAAAAACGTCTTGAAAAATAAATTCTCCATTAATCACTAAAAGATTCAAAAATTTCTTGAAAAGGAAATTCTCCAAGAGAGAGGATTTTAATGAAGGTAAAGGTGATTTAAAACATAAATCATCTAACATTATCTACTTTGAATGTAGAAAACCTGACCATATGAAGTCATAATTTCCTCTACTTAAAGATAATGAGAAGTATGGAAGTAACTATAATAAGGAGAAGAAGGACAAGAACAAAGCAATTAAGCCTTAACTTAGGATACACAAGTGAATCAAAAAATAAGCAATCAAAAAGGAGAGATAGCACATATGTTCTTTACTGTTATAAATAATAATGAGCTAGCATCCAACTCCAATACTTATGATATTAATAGTGATTTGACATTTTATGAATTAGTCAAAGTTTAGAAATCATGAGTAAGAAAAGTAAGAAATTATCTTCGAAACTATTTAAATGCATGCATGAATGAGAATCAAAAGATAAAAAGTGAATTGTATAACATTAAAGCATCCAAAAATGTGGTCATTAATAACTATCATGCATTTAGCAAATTAAAATATAAAAGTGAGACATTAAAAAAGGAGATTAATAGTTTTAAGGATTCATTATCAAAATTTACAAAAGAGAGTGAAAAATTAGAAAATATGCTAGGAGCTCAAAAGAATTATAATGGTAGGCATGGAATATGATATAACCATAGAAGTGAAGCCAATTTTAGGAGTTTTTGTGAAAGGAAAATTTTTACATAGCAAAGAAGCATTGCTTAATATGAAAAATGAGTATAGAATGTCCACATCTAAGCATCACGCTTTTGCATATGGATCATAATTATAAATCAAGCATCATTCTTTCATATATGGATTAGAATCTAGGTATACGATTCAACACTATCAAATAAAGAATAGGTATAACTTCTATGACAACATACAAATCCACTCATATCCTTTTAGACCTTAAAGAGGCATACATCAAGTTTTCATTCATAGTAGACATCGTGCATATAATAAGCAAGCATTCTGCTTTCATATACGAATCACAATCTAGGCATAGGGTTAATACAGACAAGGAAATAATAAGCATAACTTCTATGATAACATACAAATCCACTTATACCCTTTATTTCACAAGCACACCAGTCGTAAGCATAGTAGTTGAGGTTTTGGTCCCATGAGGAATTAACTAATCCTAATTTTGTCTAAGGTCTAAAAATTGTAATTAAAATGAAAATAAAAATGAGCAATTAAATATGATTGAGTGAGAATGAAATTCTAAAATTAATGCAAGGAAATCAAAATTAAGCACAACCGCTTAACAATAGAAAAATCACATGAGGAAGATTAATCAATTATAAGAAGAGGGGATTTATCCTATCCAATTATGAGAAGAGGGGATTTATCCTATCATCAATTGCTAACTTAATTACTTTTGAGTTAATAAGTATTGGTCCTAGAATTTGACAAGGTTGATCATCCTCTCTTGAGACCTAATCATTAAACCCTAAATCATAATCCCTAATTGAATTCAAATTTCTAAATGCCTACGTTCCAATTAGTTCTTAAACACTCTAATAGACAATCGAGTCCTCATACTAGATCTCTCTTCGTATAATTACCGACTTGATTGTTTATGTGATCTGTTAGGTTGTTAACTCTTATTACCCAACCTATCATGTTACTATTGATTCACTCTCTCGATTTGTTACCAAAGTATGCAAAAATGACAAACAATCACAATACCCAAACACAATAACAATAAAAGTAATCAAATCACCATTGATTCAAGAATAAATCACAAAATAGTTTAGAACATCTTTAAACAAATATTCATCATCCTCATATTCATTTCATACATTAAATGAAATAAACAACAAGATAATATGAGAAAGTTATTTTGGAAGGAAGGCTGGAGTGGTTGGCAGCAGCAACTCTTCTTCTTCTTCTCTTCTCTTCTCTCTTCCTTCGCTCATTTTCAAAAGTGGAAAATGGAGGCTCCCTTTATTAGGTCATCTTATTTCCTTTTATAGTGTTTTTTTCCTTTTAGGGTAAAAACTAGGTTTTAGCCAAGCTAAAAAGTCCAAAACGACCCTCTAAAAATAGAAATGGAAGTAGATCTCCGCGTCTGTATCATGCCTGTCATGATCAGCCTCTTAAAAATAAGGTTCTGTCATAATTATGGCATACTTACCACGATTGTGACCCGATAATGTTGGCTTTAGTCACAATCATGCCATGGCTGGGTTGCTTCTGCCACAATCGTTATTGGGATGTCATGATCATGCCCTTGTAACACCCCACTCCCACGTGACCCGAACCCGATATCATTGGTGATATCCGAGTCCGTGCCCCGCGAGGTTGGCGTACTAAATCAGTCAGTAAAACTCGGTATACATTTTTTTTAAATACATTCCACGTTAAAAGGAAGCAGTTTCAGTCATGACACATTCACGCGGAATAAGCAGTAAATAGTAGTAAATCTTTGCAGTTATAGTTATTACTATCATTTAGCAATACTT
>JANZXV010000004.1:14579209-14589552 GCA_027576455.1 Erythroxylum roigii | reverse complement strand
GTAATCATTCCTTCCTCTTAACCAACCATCATAATTATAATGATAATATCCATTCCCATTCCTCACTATATTCATTCTCATTTATATTACTATTCCCCCATACAAACCAACCGCCTAAGTATTAAAGTAATATCATAAATAGATTAATTAAATTTTAGTATTATTGACTAATTAGGCACTACATTTTTGTCATTTTTAAAGTCCTCAACGTTCTTATCTTTTAGCTTTGACTATTTTTTTAGCTGACGAGTCTCTCCTTCGTCTTCACTTCGTCTTAGTTTCCCCTCCGTCTTAGTTTCCGGTTCGTCTTACTTTTGTCTCCGCGCTTTGTCTTAGTTTGACTTTCGCTTCGTCTTAGTTTGACTTCTACTTCCGTCTCACTTTCGCTTTCGCTACTTCGTCTCATTTCTTTGTTAATATTTTTCGTTAAAGTTTAAAAAAATTAACATTTTTCTAACATCTCTTGTTTTTTATTAGACAACAAACAGTCATAATATCACTGTGGAATTCTTTTGTTGACAACGAGGGCCAACAAATTACGGTATCACTTCAGTTCAGGCCAGAAAAGATTATTATACACTAAAATAAGAGGTAAAATGGATTGTTTTTTTAGATTTTATATGGAGTGAGTGTTAGGTTACAGTAGTTAATTTAAACGGTAAGATAAGACAAGTAAACGGCGCAATTAATTGCTCAAGAATGCAAAATTGATATGGAGGGAAAGATGGTTGTCTTGTATATCTAAATTAATGACAAAAGTAAGGCTTGCAAAGTAATAGTGTAATTCAATAAGGGCCGAGAAAATTAACAGTGTCGGATAACAATAAAAAATTACAAAATAAAATAAGAAAACAGATGAAACAAATACAAGAAATTAAGAATTTTCTAACGGCGATGCAGAAGATGCAGATGATGAAGGTGGAGTTGTGATGTGAATTCCTTGGCTCTGCCAAACTACATGAATTTTCTTATTATGATTATTATATATATTATATAAAAAAATAATAAATATATATATTATTGATTAATATCAATTCATATATTAATTAAATTAATAAGAATAACAAATTGAATAAAAAATTTTCAGTATATTAATAATAAGTAATATACTGAAGCACAAAACTATATTATATATATATATATATACAAACTCAGTCGAAGCGCGGAGACAAAAGTAAGACGAAGTGAAAAGACAAAAGTAAGACGAAGCGGAGAAGCAAAAATAAGACGAAGCACAGAGACAAAAGTAAGACGAAGTGCAAAGACAAAACGGAGAAGCAAAAATAAGATGAAGCACGCAGAAAAAAGTAAGACGAAGCGGAGAAGCAAAAATAAGATGAAAGGCAGAGACAAAAATAAGACGAAGCACAAATACCAACCGTTAGATGAAATAGACGAATGGGATGGATTGCGTGGCCTAAGACAAAGCGGAGAAGCAAAAATAAGATGAAGCGTGGAGACAAAAGTAAGACGAAGCGGAGAAGCAAAAATAAAACGAAGCATGGATACAAAAGTAAGGCAAAGCGGAGAAGCAAAAATAAGACGAAGCGCGGAGACAAAAATAAAATAAAGTGCAGAGAAAAAGTAAGACGAAGCAGAGAAGCAAAAATAAGACGAAGGGCGGAGACAAAACTAAGATGAAGCACGGATACCAACCGTTAGATGAAATGGACAAATGGGATGGATTGCGTGGTCTAAGACGAAGCGGAGAAGCAAAAATAAGATGAAGCGTGGAGACAAAAGTAAGACGAAGCAGAGAAGAAAAAATAAGACGAAGCACGGATACAAAAGTAAGGCAAAGCGGAGAAGCAAAAATAAGACGAAGCGTGGAGACAAAAGTAAGACGAAGGGGAAACTAAGACGAAGTGGAAACTAAGACGACTAACTTTTAAGTGATACAAATTTCCCAGCTAAGTTTAACGGTAGTATTATTGCTTTTCCATTCCAATCTCATAGGCTTATTTAATGCGTGTTATATGTGATTAAAAGTCCTCTTCTGTAACTAACATTTAAGTTGCCTTTTCAATTAAATGACTCCGCATTGATTTGTAATTAAAATTTTAACCATAATTCTCTCCATGTCACAGAGCATGCAGTTACATTTCTATTTCTATTTTCACCGTCATATTATTAGTCTCTTGCGGCTGCGAGACTCTGTAATTTGAAAAACGCCAAACTTTTTCACTGTAATATTTTTATTAATAATTATCATGTTTCTTTAATAATAATAAATGTAATTAATAAATCATAATAAAATAAACACTAATGAGGAATTCAACAATACAAGTTGCTTTTTAATTCAAAGTCGCCATGGTGCATTTAAGTCTGTCAAATTTGTAAAAAAAATTTCAAAGACTGAAAACTGTGCACAGTCGAAAAGAAAAGTCGGCCTAATAAATGATTCCACATTTAAGGCGAAGCGATTGAGATAGTGAGAAGAAATATGGAGCGATCAAAAATCGCACCTCTCTAACCAATCTTCAAGTCAGACAATCGTTTACTTCAAGAAGGATTAGTCAATTCGTTTACTCTAAGAAGGATTACCCAATTCATAATTGAAATTTAATGCGACTTGGAAGTGACACCAAGGGGATGGTCGTTCAAAGATTGAAAACTGTGCAAAGCCGAGAAGAAAAGTCGGCAAAATAAATGATTCCATATTTAAGGCGAAGCGATTGAGACGGTGAGAAGAAATATGGAGCGATCGAAAATCACACCTCTCTAACCAATCTTTAAGTCTGATAATTGTTAACTACAAGAAGGATTAGCTAGTTCGTTTACACCAAGAAGGATTACCCAATTCATAAATGAAATTTAATGTGACTTAGAAGTCACACCAAGGGGATTGCCATTCGTTTCAAAGTCGTTTCCTCCGATAAGGATTACTCAATTCATTTTAAATTCATGTTAACTGCTTTAAATAAAAAACAACAGAGGTATTAAATGCGAAATGTTAACTGCATTAGATAATAAATTATTAAGATCTCATTTTTAAGGCTTCATTTAATGCGACTTGGAAGTGATACCAAGGGGATGGTCGTTGGTTTCATAGAGACACAGGATTTGGACGTTTGACACATCAAGAGAAAAAATTGCGTTAAACCAACTTTTCTTTTATCTTGGCTGGAGTAAAAAAGAAAATAAGAGCGATCCAAGCACATGGTTAACAGCGTTTCTGTTCTTCAACCAAATCCCAAACTCAAGAAAATCATCACCAAAATGCCTGAATAAAATGATAGGAAATTACTAGGAAAAATAATAGAGTGATTGAATAAAATCGAGGAAACTTCAAATGTTGAATAAAACCATAGGCCATCTGTACACACAATAAAACCTTGACGATAGAAAGAGGAAGGCTAAAAAATGAAGGAAAAACAAAAACTTACCACAGTTGTGTACACAATAAAACCTAGATGAAAGTCAAAGGAAAAAACGCAAAGACAAAAAGCAAAGTTATTGTTTAGATACACTTAACTTCAGAAAAGATGAGAAGCAACAGGGCCAAGTCCATCCTCTAAGTAAAATATAAGAAAAACTGAAAGAGAAGCAAAGGAGGTCGGAGGAAGGCCAGGCCGGAGAGCTAAAGAAAGAGAGAGAAAACTTTGCGCAACTTTGAGTAAACGAGGCGAAAGTAATAGGGCCGAGTCCATCCTCCAAGGAAACTCCAAATGTTGAATAAAATCGAGGAAACTCCAAATGTTGAATAAAACCGTAGGCCATCTGTACGCACAATAAAACCTGGATGACTGAAAGAGAAAGGCTAAAAAATGAAGGAAAAACAAAAAATTACCACAGTTGTGTACACACAAGAAAACCTAGATGAAAGTCGAAGGAAAAAACGCAAAGACAAAAAGCAAAGTTATTGTTTAGATACACTTAACTTCAGAAAAGATGAGAAGAAACAGGGTCGAGTCCATCCTCCAAGGAAAATAAAACAAAAAATTGTAAGAGAAGCAGAGGAGGTCAGAGAAAGGCCAAGCCGGAGAGCTAAAGAAAGAGAGAGAAAACTTTGCACAACTTTGAGTAAATGAGGCAAAAACTTACCGCAGTTGCAGAGAAACAAAAAGGAAAACTAAACTTACCACAGTTGCAGTTTGTTGAATAAAACCGTGGTCCATCTATGCACACAATAAAACCAACGCAAAGACAAAAAGGAATTATAAAACCATGACTGAAATAAAACCGCTGAAGAAAAAACTGAAAGAGAAGCAAAGTTATTGTTTAGATACACTTAACTTCAGAAAAGATGAGAAGCAATAGGGCCAAGTCCATCCTCCAAGGAAACTCCAATTGTTGAATAAAACCGAGGAAACTCCAAATATCGAATAAAACTGTAGGCCATCTGTACACACAATAAAACCTGGATGACTGAAAGAGGAAGGCTAAAAAAATGAAGGAAAAACGAAAACTTACCACAGTTGTGTACACACAACAAAACCTGGAAGTCGAAGCAAAAAACGCAAAGACAAAAAGCAAAGTTATTGTTTAGATACACTTAACTTCAGAAAAGATGAGAAGTAACAGGGCGGAGTCCATCCTCCAAGGACAATATAAGAAAAAAACTGAAAGAGAAGTAGAGGAGGTTAGAGGAAGGCCAAGCCGGAGAGCTAAAGAAAGAGAGAGAAAACTTTGCGCAACTTTGAGTAAATGAGGGAATGAATGGATGAATGGGAGAAGGAGAGTGGAATTTAATTGAGAGGCAAATTTTGAGGCACGATACCAACCATTAGATTAAATGGACGAACGGGATGGATTGCGTGGTCGTCCATCCCGTTCGTCCTTAGTATATATACTTAATAATGACTAAATATTACTTTACATACAAAAGCAACAGGTCTCCCTCCCTATATAAGGAGACCTCCAAATCCCTCACTACCAGCATGTGCTTCGATTGCAAACTCTTTGGAGAAGTTTGGTAACACTAATATAAGAGTTGATGTTAAGGTTGTTTTTAATTCCTGAATGTTGTCATTGTTGCATCATTTTATAAGAGTGATGAGAAAACGACCTCAATAATAATATGCAATGGAATTAAATGCCCTCAACTTACAAGAATCAATGAGAAACAATTAAACAAATATATGGCAGTAATTAAATAGAACAAATAAATTAAGAGACATCGAGATTTTAACTTGGAAAACCCCTCAATCCAAGGGTAAAAACCATGGGTCGTCTAGACCAAAGAAACAACTTCACTATGATCAAAATAGGATTATAGCAGAGTCTCAGTCAAGTACACAAATCAGTGTTAATAGCCAACTAAGAACCAAAGCAACAAAGCTTACAATAAAGAATCAAGAAGATGAAAAACACCAAAAACAGAGGCTCAAAGCGAGCTGAATTTCTTTCGCACTAGGCAACAAATTGATTATCCAACCGTTGAGAATAAAGAACCAGATGTTTCGAACCTACTGACCGAATTTTAGCTCGATCCAACAGTTAACGAATTAGCAAACATGTTTTCAATTTGACTACCCTGTGAGTGCGCAAAATTTACTTTTCCTCTCTTCTCTTATTGGTTGTTGTTTTAGCTTGAATACCACTCCACTCTCTTACCCTAATCTGACCCCTCTCCACTTTAATAAGTGATACACATAATGGGCTTTTAATTTTAGGCCTTTCTCCATATAGGAAGGGAGCCCAAACCCAATATTTCTCCCCCTCACGACTATATGGAGATGACGATCAACTTGGTGATCTCACAACATGTTTCAAACTTCCATCTTGGTATTACTTTCGTCATCATGTCAACAACATTAGCAACTGTATGCATTTTTCCAATTCTAATAGCTTAGAATCGAAAGCATCAAGTATCCAATGATACCTCACATCAATATGTTTAGAGCTTGAATGGAAAGTTGGATTCTTACCAAGATGTATAACATTCTGACTGTCACATCTTGAGTAAAACTAAGCTCCTACAAGAATTTCTTCACCTATAGCAACTCCTTACATGCTTCAATAATTGTAATAAACTCCGCCTATGTTGTAGACAAAGCTACACACTTCTGTAACCTAGATTGCCAAGTCATAGCTCCACCTATAAATTTAAATAAATAGCTTGAAGTAGATTTTTTGGAATCAGTATCTCCAGCCATATTTCAATATGTGTACCCCTTAAGGAGAGGCTTATCACCTCCAAAACAAAGTCTCATATAAATAGTACCACAAAGATACTTCATAATCCATTTTAGAGCATTCTAATGCTCTTTAATGGGTTTGACCATAATTCACTAACTGTACCAACAACATGCATTATATTTGGCCTTATGCACACCATTGCATACATCAAACTACCCACCGTAGATGCATAAAGAACCCTTTCCATATATGACTTCTCAGTTTCATTTGAAAGACTTATCACTCAATTTAAAATGAGTAGCAAAAGGAGTGCTTACCACCTTAGCATTTTTCATTTGAAATCTCTGCAACATCTTTTAAATGTATTGTTCTTTAGACAACCAAAGCTTCTTCTCCTTTCTGTCACACAAAATTCTTATACCAAAAATATGCTTAGTAGCTCTTATATCTTTCATGGCAAAAGACTCACCCAACTGCTTCTTTAACCTGTCAATCCTAGAAACATTTTTTCCAACAATAAGCATGCCATCAACATATAATAACAAGATGATGAAATCATCACTAGAGAAATGTTTAACAAAGACACAATGATTAGAAGTAGTGGTGATGCTGTCACCTGCAGCCAAATTCAAAAGAAATCACTTCTGTTAATACAATTTAATGTAGTAGTGGTAAGTTGATCGCGACTCATCGTTCGATCTAGGATCGATCCTTAGAAACCGGTCAAAAATTATAAAAACCAAGGATTGCAGTATAGTATGCTACCTCGGGTCATCTCACTTTTTGGAACCGACGAAAATTGGTTTAAAGCTAGCCTAAAGTCAAAAACATGCAATTAAAGCTGATAAAAATGGTGTTTGGTTTGTTGATCAAAATTGAAACAATTAACTAAATTAAATCAAATAGTAAGAATCTTGAAATTGACAAAAACTCAGATTGAAATCAAATTAGATAAATTCCTCTAAAATATGAGCTTAGGCCATCACGATTCAAAATCAATTTCTGGGGATAGAATCCACTAAGTTTCCGAAAGATCAACCTTAAAGGACCCCTTAAGTCCAAAGATTTAATTAAATAAACATTTAATTAAACCTTGTTAAAAACCTTAGTGCGTGAAATAGACATGTTCATGCAATTGGTCATCGGATCAAACATAATCATTCATATCGAACACAACCATGCAGATAGTCAGGATTAATTCAATCACACAAGACATATATGAGACCTCATATATTAAAGCACAAGATTCAGCATAAACAATATCCATAACACGAAATATTGTTCAACACATGATTAAACCCTAACCATGCTAATCTAGTCATACCACTGTAATCTCTAACTAGAGTCGTACAATAATATAACTAAATTTCAGACAATATTTGACTACTTCCCTTTGAAGCTCCTGTGAACTCAAGCCATGGCTACATCTTCAAGAGGATCGGAAGGCCTAGCCACGCATGACAGTCGTCGTCCTCAATGCTGTTGGTACTCCGACAACGTCCATGGTGAAGATGATCGTGCGGTGTAGATGATGTCTGTAGAAGATGATGAAATATTGACAATGGATGATGGTTGCTGGAGGAAATGGTGATGATGAAATGATGGGATCGTCCATGGTGAAGATGTCGTGTGGTGTGTCGGTGTCTGTGTATGTGTGGTATGTAGTATGTCCCCCTCCTCATGACCTAATTCGGTAACTATTTAAAGAACCGAGACGGGTCAGGTCGGAACAGTGAGAGAAATTTCCATTTATGGTCTGGGTGTCCGACTGCACTTCGCGACGTGCGGCTCTGCTTGCTTGCCGTGGCGTACTGAATTGTTGACGTCGCGACGTGGTTGTCTGTTGAGGCGCCGCGTCGTGGAATGTGGCATACGTCGCGACGTTCCTGGTCTGTTCTGTTGGACGCGTCGCGACGTGCTGAAGGCTCATGACCTGTTGACTTCTTGGCATGGTTGACTCCTTTGTATCCCTACAATTAAATCACAATTTGCAGTATCAATTTTTCTTGGAAAAATTATAATGCGATTAATACCAATTTATAACAATTTTACTAACAAATTGCAAATCATATGAGCTCAATATAAGGAACTAATTTAAGCACAAAAATCGCAATTAGGAGTCAACAAGTGCATTAATAGTTATGAAAATGAAGCCAATTAATGATGTAAACTTGGGCTCAATCAACACTTTAAAAGCTTCTATGGTTTTACCCAGTGTTTTAAAACCCATATCGGACCGGCCGGTCCAACCGGTGACCGGTCGGTGGTCCGGTCCGGGTTATACTTCAAAACCGATTGTCAATTGACCCAGTTTGAACCAGTTAAAACTGGTATTTTTTAAAATATTTTTAATATTATATGTAATTAAATATAATTATTGCATAATTATTACGTCACCACCGGTCGAACCGGTCAAACCGGTGACCAATAAGGCCACCGGTTCAATGACCGGTCCGAGTTTCAGAACCTTGGTTTTACCCATTCCCAGACCACTCATACCCCTCTTTGCTCCATCATTCATACTAAGATCTCATAAGAGCAAGCTGCAACACTCATTAAACTAGTAGAGGACAGAGAAATCGAGGAGGTTGTGTTCCAAATGCAACCCAAATAAAGCTCATGGACTTGATGGATTTAATGGATATTTCTTTCAAAAAACATAGCAAGACACTGGCCCTATGGTTAAGAGTGCCATTCTAGAATTCCTCTATAGGGGTGTGCTTCTTAAAGAGATTAACAAAACTCATATTGGTTGATTTTCTAAATCCTCATGTTCTTCCTCATTTAATGATTATAGGCTTATTGTATGCACCAATTTCCTCTACAAGGTAATCTCTAAAATTCTAGCAAATAAGTTGAAGGCAGTATTGGATTCCCTGATCTCAGATTATCAAAGTGCCTTCTTGAATGGAAGATAGATTAGGGATAATATCTCCATTGTCCAAGAATTGATGAAAAGGTATTAGAGAAAGAAGTCCTCCTAATTGTATCATTAAAGTGGACTTCAACAAAGCATTTGATCATGTAGAATAGAATTTTATCCTACAAACCCTAAGTCTTTTGAGTTTCCCTCATAAGTTTGTCAAATGGGTTGAGGCCTGTATAACCACTCCATCAGACTCCATTTTGGTTAATGGAAGGCCAACTAATCTCTTTAAGAGTGCAAGAGGCCTTAGATAAGGTGATCCTATCTCTCCTTTTCTCTTTATCATATGCATGGAAGTCCTAACGCAATTGATTATACAGAAGGTAAGTACGAGTAAGGACTTCAAATATCACAGTAAATGTAAAAGGGTAGGGCTTATCAACTTATGCTATGCGAATGACCTATAGCTTTTTTCCAAGGCCCATGGTAAATCTATTGAATTACTCATCTTGACACTATCTTTGTTCAAAGATATTTCAAGATTGGAGCTTAACTTTAAAAAAAGCCATTTCATCCTAGCTAATTGTGCCACCATGATGGAAGGTTATATCTCTACAATTACAGGGATGTGTAGGAAGCAAGCTCCTCTAACTTGTCTGGGTCTTCCGATTACCACTAAAATGATACAATTCTCTGAATGCTTCCCTTTGATAGAAAAAATACAAAGAAGATTGAGTAGGTGGACTAATAAGATTATGCCTTTTGGTGGAAGATTGCAACTTATTAAATCTATATTCAATTCCCTTCATGTCTACTGGTCCTCTAACTTCTCACTTGCTAAAGGAGTTACCAAAACCATTAAGAAGCTATTTAGAAGATTTCTTTAGGGAAACCTCAATTCAAACAAACACTTTGTAAAGGTGTAATGGTCAGAAGTTTGTAAAAGGAAGGAAGAAGGGGCCTTAGGTTTGATCTCTGTTGCCTCCTTTAATAGGTCAAATTTGATCAGAAATTTGTGGAACAATCTACTGGATAAACAATCTTTATGGATTCGCTGGTTTCATACCTATATCCTTAAAGGTTCTAGTCTTTGGTCTATCCCTTTTAAAACCTCATTTTCTTGGTCTTTGATTCAACTATTAAAGTTCAGGCCCCTCTTACAACCTTTGGTGACTTGTAAGGTTAGACATGGTGAAAAAACATTCCTTAGGTTCGATAATTGGACTGGTAAAGGACCCCTTATTAGATTTCCTCAAGCTCTTTAAATTTGGAATGGCCTTCCTATCAACTCAAAAGTTAAATCCATTATCCTAAGGGGACAATGGAATATTCCAAGGGAATTACAGTATCTCACTCCTCATTACCACCCTAATTTGGATAGAGAGGACTCATTTCA
>JANZXV010000004.1:14536637-14555746 GCA_027576455.1 Erythroxylum roigii | reverse complement strand
TAATAAGAATATAATAATATTGTCTTGTACAAATACAAACATAGTTTTATTTATTAGAAAGGAATGAAAAATGAGTTAATTTAGTAATAGACTATGGGATTATATTTTTTTATACAGCTGCATTTTTTATAATATAATATTTGAAGTTTTAACTATGATATTAATTGCATTTTCTACATTAAGTTATAATAAGAAAAAGGATACTTTTTTTGTGTTTATTAGTTTATTATTATTATTATTAATTTTAACATGATAAAATAAGATTTAATGATGTTAGAAGAATAATTTTAATTTTATTTTTAATCAATGAGATCTAGTAGATTAGTTCATTCCCTCATTGTTGCATCTGAGTCGGCTTTTAGTTCAGGAGGTCGAGTGCTTGATTCATTTCATGGCTCACTTACTCCAAAGATGGTAGAGGCTCTTCTTTGTGAACAAGATTGGTTGAGAAAATCATAAGCTTGTCTTTATGTGGAAGAGAGACTTGAAGAACTTGAACAAATTAAATAAGGTAATCTAATTACTTTACCTTGTTTTAATATACAAATAAATAAAAAAATATCTTTTTTCAAGTACAAAAAATTACTAGTCTAACTCTTTTTATTTTTTATTTTCTACAGATGTGGCTGCAGCATAACAGTGGATCATCCTACCATCCTATTCGAAGAATAGTTGTTTAATAATTTATCTTTTTTTCTAGTACGGATCTTTTATAAGACATTGTTTGACTTATTTTTTACTTTGCTTGGATTTAACATATTGGATTAATCTTTGATGGATTTTATATGCATACTTTTATGAATAATTTATATTTGTTTTTGTCAATTATTTTTATAATTTTTTGTAATATATATTGATATGAATAGGTTCTGGTTACCCTGAGAACCGAACCTGAAAATAGGTTAACCGATTTTATAGGTTCTTTAGGTTCAGGTTCAGGCTCGTGAAATCGCCAAACCTGACATTCAAGTTCAAGCTTGTGAAATTGTCAAACCTGACATTGAGGTTATAAGTTCAAGTTATTTATAAACGGATCAAACATCACGAGAGGTGCTGCGTCTAGTAAACTTTTACCCTTTAAGCTTCAATTCATTTATACTTTTCAAAAAGGAAAAACAATAATTTTAGGGAGATTCAATATTCTTGAAGGCTACATCCCAACAGAATTCACAGATCTGAAAACCACATTGCTACTTCGATGAAGGCCGGCGCCAGAAAACCCAACATGGAGAAAAGAAACAATTTGAAATAGAAAGAAAACAGAAATTAGATTTGGAGAAGCAGGGATGAGCGGGACTAGACTGTGCGCCTTGTTGGGAGAATTGGGTTACCAAGGGGCAGAGGCATTGGATCCCGACAGCTTCGAGTGGCCTTTCCAGTATGACGACGCACGCCCTATCCTCGACTGGATCTGCTCCAGCCTCCGCCCCTCTAACGTCCTCTCCCTCTCCCAACTCTCTCAGTTAGTTCTTTTCTTCTCCCTCTCTTTTTCTTTTTATTCAAAATTATGTCCATTATCAAACTTCCACTCGTTTAGCCTAAATTGTTTTTTTTCCTTCTTTTTTTGGTTATCTAGGTATGAACACTTTTTGCAAGAAGGGAAGCTATTGGAGGTACAATTCCTTTCCTTCTTGTTTTAATTTTCCCTTATTCTAGTCACCCCCGCTGTTTGCTACGTGATTCTGGTCTCCATTACTCTACATTGCGATACATAGGGATTGTTTTGGGGCCTTATTCTTCCTAACTGCTAAAAAGATAATGGGATTTGAGGTGTAAAACCTTTTTATGACCAACTTTAAGACCTTATCTGGCTTTGTCGGTGACATGCAACAGAGTGTTGCATTGCGTAGCTGATCCTCTCAATGTTTGTCAGTAGCAAGTTTTGACCTGTGCTGTGGTTCACCAGGGTGAAGACTTGGACTTCGCTTATGATAGCATTTCAGCCTTTTCATCCAGGAGAGACGATCAGGAGGCTGTTTTTGGAGCTGAAGAAGCTTTAAAAGATATTCGGTGACGTGCTTTGCTCCTTTAACTTTTTTCTTTTTGAGGCATTTGCCATTAGGTAGTTACTAAAGAAATTATTTTCCCTTGGTCTGTGTTTGTTGATATGTTTTTGACATTGGGAATCTGTCATTGGGTTTTCCTTCTGGATTCTACTTGTATAATGGTTAACATTTATGTCTGGTAGGATTTATCACAACTAGCAAATAAGGGCTGACCCAGAGAGTT
This sequence comes from Erythroxylum roigii, assembly GCA_027576455.1. Lineage (NCBI taxonomy): Eukaryota > Viridiplantae > Streptophyta > Magnoliopsida > Malpighiales > Erythroxylaceae > Erythroxylum > Erythroxylum roigii. The sequence continues at coordinate 14,553,517 of JANZXV010000004.1, read as the reverse complement.
AATCAGTTGATGTCTTTATCAAGCTGTTATATACCTTCTCATCAATTCCAGTTATTTCATTTTTATTGCACATAATTTACAACTGAAGAATGATCAAACTTATCTTGTATCTGGGGATGAAATATGGAATGACAATGCATGCCGTGGTAGCATAAGGCAAAATATGGATGATGATAACATGTATTAGTTACTCTTTTGACTTTATATTACTTTTAACATGTTTGTATTTTAAAAATTGCAGTTTAAGTGCAAATCTTATTACTGATAGTTCTTCTTAATCTTCAGTGATGCAACTGTGGCATACAAGGCAGAAGCCCTAGAATTGCAGAGACAGCTTAGACATCTGCAGTCTCAGTTTGATATGCTTACTGTCCAGGCTTCAGCCTTGATTCAAGGGAGACGGGCTCGAGTTGCTGCAACTTCTACTGTTAATGGATACCTCACAGCAGTAGATGATAGTCTTTCAGCAAGAAATTTGCGGGTGCATAACAGTCCATATTCTTAATTTCGTGAACACCTTACTCTTTCTCTCTCTCTCTCTCTCTCTCTTCAATTAAATTTCTTCCCGTGCCAAAATCAAGTTCTTAATCAGGAAACAGGTCATAGAAACTTGGTGCTAATTCATCGTCTTTTTAAAATAGATGAATGAAATTCTGGGAAGGATTGCATCTACAGCACAAGAGTTGGCTCATTATCACTCTGGAGATGGTAACTTTTCTGTTACATTTTTGCATGTTTTCTTTTCTTTTTTCTTTAATGCATTTTCTACAGATGAATTTGAAAGTTGACATTTGCATTTTCTCCTTTGTGTTGTATTTGTTCTTTTTGTTTCTCATAGAAGACGGAATCTACTTGGCTTACTCGGATTTTCACCAATACTTGCTTGGTGATTCATCTTGCATGAAGGAAATAAATCTTTGGTTTTCTAAGCAACTGGACACGGTATGTAGATGTAGACTTATATTCTCCTGAATTTTGGAGTCTATGACATATTGGTCCTCTAGGACAATCAAATTTTCATGACTAAGTGTTTGTCATTTTAGTGATCTTTGTTGGAAGGATGATGTTTATGATGGTTGTAATTGTTTTGTAATATCTTGAAATGCAGATGAAGTATCCTATAGACTGTGATCCAATTGCTTTTTTCTTAGTGATTATCTATCCTTTTTATTTCTGTTTTGAGAGGGGTTTCGGCTGAGAATTCAATACTTTCATTAGGTGGTTTTGTATTCAATAGTATTGTGAATAATGTTTTGAAGAAGCTAATACATTCATGCTCCCTGTTTGTGATGGTATTGACGTGAAATTACTCCCAGGGTCCATTTCGGTTAGTTGCTGAGGAGGGTAAATCCAAATGTTCATGGGTGAGTCTTGATGACATGTCAAATATTTTAGTTCGAGGTATATTTCCTTAAGCTTCCTTAGTTAATCTGTTATCTTTTACTCATAAAAGCTCCTAAAAACTCTTTTTATATGCCTCATTTTGTAGAAATATGAACAACTCTTTAACACGTCGTGATTACATTATAGTTATGCCTTTGATTTGTTTGTGTTTCCACTCTTATGCTTTTAGTACATTGAATATTTAAATTGCACAAACACCATATGCAATATGTATACATCCATGTATCTGATATTGACTCAGTTTGTAAATAGGCAATGCAGGAGATATGGAAAAATCTCATCATCAACGTGTGTCTGAACTGCAACGGCTTCGTTCTATGTAAATGCATTATTTTTCCTTACCCATTTTTTGTCTTAACTCAATAATTTTGTTGTTATTTTATCCTATGTTAACTCTGTTGCATAAATTATTTGAGTAGTTTCTTGTTCAACAACTTTAATCTTGTGCAGATTACTTTCTCAGGAAATATGCCAACAATAGGCTGATTGTGATTGTTGATTTTGATATTTTTACTTCCTTAAGAAGCTCATACGATTGAAGTGTAGTTCAAGTTAATTTCTAGTTAATCTTGTATTGCTATTTGTCTGTCTTTTCCAATGTACTTGCCTCTTTTTGCCTGCCTTTCTAATGGACATGAAATTGCTTTTTTCTTTTGATTACGCCTTTATAGGAATCATTTACTACGCTTCTTGTTAGTGGCCAAAAGAATTTGGGGCTAGTGGAGGGCGGGAAGCTATTATTCTTCTTAATGTAGCCTTTTGTACTTGATATTGATTATGTTTGTCCTGTTTGATATGAAGTCATATGGTTAATCAGTTGAGCACTAAATTGACAGATTCGGAACAAGTGAAAGGCAATGGGTAGAAGCCCAGGTTGAGAATGCTAAGCAACAAGCTATTTTGATGACACTTAAATCTCAAGTAACTTCAGATGAAGCGCACATTCATCTTGATCTCCATTCTCTCAGGTAAATTTTCAGATTTACGTTATTCATGGTTTACTTGAGCTGTTTAAGTTGAAATTTTACCTTAGGCGTCGAAACTTATACATAGGATTTCACCTAGTGGTAGAACATAATGACTTTATATAGGTTGAATCATTTATATCCATTTCAGTGGGTCTATATTAAACAAATGGAACCCCAACTTGAGTAATTAAGAATTGAAGTTTGCTGCATTACAATGATAGACTACAGCTATAGGGTCATTGAATTTTGACTCTTAGAATTTGTTTCAGTTTGTTTAACATTTTTGATATATTGTTCAATCTAAAATCGTTGTAAGTGTCATCAAGCATAGACTCATCAAAGTGTCAACTTTCTTCCAGGATAGATATTGCTACATAGTTTCTTCTCAGTTGGGCATGACTTTGGAAGATGTTTGCATTGACTTGGATCCATGCATTTTAGAATTAACCTTTGGTTCACCTACATACATTAGTTATATGAGCTTGGCATACTGAAAAATGTTTTTAAGGATGGACATTCTACATCATCTTTGGGTGTTTGATAAAGAAGATCAAAAGATATCTCACCAACTTAATCGTGCCTGGCATCATCTCTATTTGGGTTCCAATGATAAAAATGCGGAGTCCTCCCACTATTAGACAGTATATTTACTTGTTTCAATTTTGTTAGAGTTTATTGGGTTCTGTTATGCAAATTGGTTATGACAATCATAAATTCTTGTTGAAGTACTGTATTATTTCACTTCTTTGGCCTGACTAAATAATTAATGGTGACTTTAGTGCTGTAACATTTTCTTTGAAAGCATGCTAAAGGGCCTTAGCTCAAATGACATGTAAATCTCATTGAATATCAAAGAAAATGGCATGCAATAATCTTCTCGCCATAAATCAGTTAAGTTTTGAGCCCCAAGCAACTGAAGAAAGGGTCTGCGGAGCTGTTTTAAGTGCTTCCATTTCAGGCTCTGTTGTTCCAATTGCTGTAAATTCTTCATGAAAAAAAACTTTTGAAGTACGAAAAACAAGTCCAGATTTCTCCTAGTAAAAATTCTCTCATGCTATAGCTTACTTTCTACCATACTTGCTTAAACAATTTCTCGTGTGAATTACTATGAAAATAGTTTTGAACTGGAATGTGCGTGGCACCTGTTGTGTTCTGCTTTTAATCATTGTAATGTATATAACCCAATGGATAATACAATAGTTAACTGAAATTTTGGACACCAACCGTGATTTAGCAATTCTTTAAGCACATGAAGTGGAGATGTTTTACAGGAAAATTTGAATAATCTATTACATTTAAGAGGGAGCTAATTCCAGTCTCTTCACCAACACTGAGGCATAAGTTCTGCCATCTCATGTGAGCATGCTATTCAAAGGAAATTTTTAATCCTTGACAGCTAAATGCCGCCCAGTTCTGCTTGCGTTCTCTCTCCTCAACTGCCCATACCTTTTGTTATATCATAGGTAAATGTTTTGGCTATTACTAATTGTTTCATATCCGCTTTGAATGATCAGGAGAAAGCATTCTGAATTGGTTGGAGAACTTTCAAATCTACATCACAAAGAAGAGAAGTTGTTATCTGAGGTTCTTACATGAATTTCTTTCCTTTCATTTATATATAGTTTTATATTGTTGCACTCAATATCCCATAGTTGCTAGAAGACTTGCGGGAAACCTAATTACTTACATGGTTTTGATCAAAGTTCTTCAGTCTGAAATTTGGTTATGATCCTTGATACTTAATCAAAATTTGATGACGGAATTGCTCTTTTTTTTTCCCCCAATTTGCATTATTCATGGTGGGAAATTTGATGGAAACGTAAAACTGTTGCTTGAACTTTATGCCTCAATCAAGATTAAAAAATTGTTAATATTTCATCAATGGAGTAACAAAATTCATCAAAATGCTTCTACTATTCTGAGTGCTCTATGGATCAGTACCAAACATCAAGCTAGAGTCTCTTGATTAATTATTACATTGTGAAATCATATAAATATCAACGAGGTCAGAATTAATGCTTGCTGTCTATTAATGCCTAATCTAGAAGAAACATCTCAAAAATCCTAAATGCTACATGGTAATTGCTGAGGGGGCCAAATAACAGCAGAATGTTGTTCTTTTTGTGGATTGGAGAATAATTTTTGAATTTCAATCTGAGGTGATCAAACTTAAAGATGCACATAACGAAATGCAGTTGATTACTGGTTGTGAGAAGTCATACTATTTTATGGGCTATTTAAAAGATACAGTACAAGAATTGGATGTATGACCATGGTGTTAAGATGGTTCCGTTTATGATTTTGGACTTTTGTTATGAGTAAACAACGATAGTAAGCCATTGGAGATAGGGGAATCCCGTAGTTTTATCATTGATCAAACGGACATGTTATATGATGGATCTAGTGCAGTCATTGGTTAGATGTTATTGGCTGTTTGATGATGACATCAATACTTGTTAAGCAGATATGATTTAGGTTAGTGGACATATGGCTGATTGGTTGAGAAATTGGACTAGCCCATAGGAAACTTTACTAATGTTTCCTTTTCAATTTATATGTATTAAGTGAGATTGACATTGCAGACAATTCCAGATCTTTGTTGGGAGCTTGCTCAACTTCAAGATACATACATTTTGCAAGGTAATAAGTGCTAACTAGCTGGGAGAAGATAACAATTATTTGTTCTTTTGTGTACAGTTCTCGTCATGAAATTAATGTTGTTGAAATTTTTTCTCTTGTAGGCGACTATGATTTAAAAGTCATGAGGCAAGAATACTATATAAATCGACAGAAAATGGTAATATTGTCAATGGTTATGTTTCCTTTACATTGTTCTTTTTATTACTTAAATTTGAAAATTCAATCTCATATCATGTTCATTATTGAGAATATGCCTTTGCTTACTGCTTGGCATCCCTATTTTCTTTTCTCATTTTTGTGGCCAATTCTTTAGGAAATTGGAATATTTTAATTGAAGTCACACAATTAACATGATTTGTGTTTATAGGTCTGTGTTTACATATGAAAACCATCTCAGCTTAAGCAGACCCATAACCATACTGTTGCTAACAATCTTGATATTTCATTGCAGTTAATTAATCACCTAATCAATCACCTAGCAAGGCATCAATTCTTAAAAATAGCTTGTCAGATGGAGAAGAAGAACATGCTTGGAGCATATTCATTACTCAAGGTTATCGAGTCTGAGCTTCAAGCCTACCTTTCAGCAACTAGAGGCCGAGTGGTAATATGGTTTAAAATTTTCTTTTACCAAGATTCCTTTTTATTTTGTTCTCTAAACATAACAATACAATAGCTATTGCTTGTAAACTTGTCACTGACTGTGAATCTAAACTACAGCCATCCATAGATTTTTAAGAATTCTTTTTGCTATTGATAACAACCATCAGACTCGGTATGTTTCAAATTTGTAGATTGGGCTTAGACAAAATATTGTATGTAATATTGGAACATTACTAAAGCCACATCTCTATGAACTTTTAGTTGTATTTAACTATACCGATTTTCTTTATAATAATATTTGTTGATGTTCTTATTCTTTCAGGGTCATTGTATGGCATTGACTCAAGCTGCATCTGACTTTCAAGAACAAGGAGCAGTGGATGATAGGGATACACTTCTGCATGGTATCAGAGACCTTCTAAGTATCCATTCAAGTAATTACGGTGGACCCCCTTACCTTGTTAATATCTGATCACATTACATTAACTTACATATATGTACAACACTTAACTTCTCTTATGGTAATAAGATTTAACTTTTGGCTTTTCTTGTTTGCTTCCTTAGATGTTCAAACTGGATTATCGACATATGTATCAGCTCCAGGAATTGTACAGCAGATATCTGGTCTTCATTCAGACTTGATGACACTTCAGTCTGACCTTGAGAATTCATTACCGGAGGACAGAAACAGATGCATCAATGAACTGTGAGCTATAGTATTTACTAAAGATCGTAGTATTACTCTTACATCTTTTCTTGCTTTATTTTATTTTCTTTTTTAGTTTTACTAAGGTGGAATTATTTGAACAGAAACTTCTTCTCACCTATTGTTGGTATAGCCATTGTGTTATCTTGCAGTGAGAAGCAAGTGCACAGTTTTATTTTAAATTATTGCAGTGAAATTCCATGTGAATGATGCTTTATCATATTCATTACTAGCATTTGCATTCTTATGGTGTCTTTTGGAACCAACAAGCATACTGAGATATGAAAATGCTAAATCCTTATTTTTTCAATTTTGTAGGTGCACAGTTATTCAAAGTTTGCAGCAATTACTATTTGCATCTTCAACAACTGCCCAGCCAATATTGACTCCTCGGGTACTACTAATCCATCTATCATAAACTGTCTTGTTTACTTGTTGAATAATGATTTTATTTTCTTCATCCTTTCAGTAGTATTGGCACTTGGGATTGAATATTTTAGTGTGTATCATTGTTTGAAAATCTACAACATTGAAGCATGTAAAAAAAACTTCCTATTGACTTTTTGATGTGGCTTCAGTGAAAGTATGATGCTCGGACTTGGTGTGAGAATGCATCAAAGGCTGGTAAAGAGTATTAACACTAATGCCACGACTAAGTGCCAACTTTTCACAGTTATGCTTTCAATGGATTTCCTTTATGGCAAGATTACCATCTAGTTATAATCTATCTATAGTAGCATCAACTGTTTAGATGCCTAAACTGGGCTTTTAAAAGTTATTTTATTGAGCTAAGAAGATTGCCTTTAATGAGAGGTGACCTTAGAATAGTGACAATTTTTGGTCCCCAGACATGAAAAGGAGGGGGATGAATTATATATGTTTGCTTTTTATCCTAATTGAAAATTAATGAATGATTATAACAAATTTGTATAAAACAATTGCAAAACAAACATAAGAATAATAAAAGAGAGTAGAGAAAGAGAAATCTATTTATAGTGGTTCGATCAAACAATCATTGGCTTATTTCCACTCCTCAAGTTTCACTCGGGAGATCGCTATCTTCTTCTTTCAATAGGTGAAGAGAAATCTTCTATTCAACGTTTTCTTTGTTATAGGTTATATTATGCACACATTAACTTAAATGTTCTCTCAGGCCTCTTTAACTTTTTTCTAGTAGGTTAAAGTTTCTTCCCACAATTCATCAGTAGTTTATTTGTACCGGAAATCAACTATAATAGTCGTTCATACATTAACTATTTAAGCCTGTTTGGTTAGACAGTTTCTTCCTTTCGGCTAGCTGGACAACCACTTGTTGAAGTATCAGTTAGTCGGACCCCTAGCTAGATAGAATCTAACCTTTATGTAATTTTTCAGAGAGGTTATTGGCTAGCGAGTAATAATCCTCCCATTAGCCTGTGGATAGTGCTTCGATTGATGAATAGTGTAACTGATTTACAATGTTTGGATAGAGAGTAGTCTAAACCTATATAAAATGTCATATAGCACCTATTAAGTCATCTAAACTTAATTTTTCAACTAAGTTCTTTTAAAGATTAAAACTCATTTCATTGACAAAAATTTGATTTAAAACTATTTTAAAATTTATCAAAAAGTGTTTTGATGATCTAGAGGATTTCTTTAATACCTTTTCAATTTTTCTCATGATTATGATATATTATATGCAATATGTCCTATATACAAATGACTATGCAATGATTAACTCTTGATTCATTAAAATAGCCAAGATAACAAGAAAGCTTACAATTATTTGTTACATCTTGAATTGCTGGTTTCCTTCTAATTCCGGGTTCTTTACTTAAATTTGAATTGGATATTTGATCCAGTTTACTCATTTGCTTTATCCTTTGATTGGCCAATTGATTCATTTGGGTTCTTTGTTCACTTTATCCTTTTTATTAAATTTGATCTTTTCTTATATTAACTTACTAATATCACCAAGAATAAAAATATTACGATGAGAAGTTGGTCCAACACGATTCTTCTGAGATGTTGCACCCTTGTGATAAGATTTAGCTAATTTTCATAGTGTATTTTGAAGTTAAATTTCCATTTTGATTTTGGCTGGGGGTGTGGGTAATACTTCCTAGATAAGAAGAATCTTTCGGAAAATGTTTATTGATCTTTATTGGAAAGAAGAATCTTCTATATTCTACTTCATGTGCTTGTTCCTGTGGCATCTGTAGCCACTGATGAAGGAGCTTGATGAAATGGAGAAGGTGAATGCAAAACTATCTGCTGCACTTGAAGAGGTGACACTTGAACATTGCAAGAAGAATGAGGTAATCTAAATTTGCCATTTTCTATTGTTGACTTCTTTTTTTAATAATTCTCTTCAGCACAAGAAATATTGTTTTTTTGAACTGATAGCTTGGTAATATAACAATTAAAATGAAAATAAGTGGCAACTATGTCATAAAGGTGCTCATTCTATCACAATTCTCAATGATTTACCCTTTATTTTTGTGCCTTTAGTGTGCTTAGTATTTCCGGCTTGCAATGGCTTCTCTTATCTTCGTGCTCAAAAGAACAAGACTTTCTAGATTTGATAGGACAAGTTTCATATTTCATTTATATCTCTTTCAAGACTTGGGATTGGAGCATAACACAGATATTTATTTATTCTAATATGATATAAGATATGGGTTTTTTCAAGCACAAAGAAAACACAGGCAATTGTAACTATGAGATAAATGTAGTTTGCTGGGTGGAACATCCACTAATTCTCTGAAAGCCCGCAGGAATTTGAAACAAAATTTCTCAAGTACTATTTACATTAGATAGATTTTCCATAAGGATATTTTATGTGCAAACAATGGAAATAATAGTGAAGAAATCCTTTAAAATCATAACATCAATTTGATGTTAGCATGGTTCTTTCGCCTGCTAAGAATTTACAGATCAATCTGATGTGAACCACCAATGGTTTGACCTGATGGCAAGAACTTAGGAATACCATCTCATTTATTAGGATTTAAATCCTGACAAGGACATGGAATGTGAGATTTGTGCATATATTTACATTCAATTAATATTCTCTGCATACTAGTTGTCTTTTTGATTTGTGCATATGTAGTCTAATACTCTAATTTGTGCCGCCTGTTGGTGTGTAGATTGTGAAGCATCATTCCCAGGAAGTTGGACTTCAGAGACGTGCCTTTGTTGATTTCTTCTGCAATCCTGAACGCTTGAGGAGCCAGGTTAGAGAATTGACTGCTCGAGTCAGGGCTATGCAAGTTTCTTGACCCGCTAATGTCATGGTATGGTGTATGTATCTTTATTTTTATTCTTTTCCCACATTCTATCCTAATATCCAAAGAAAGGAAAAGTCTTTGTGTATCTGGATTGAAGCCAATATTTCTGGAGTTATGAATTAATTGCCAGCTTCTCTTGCTTTAAGAAGCCAAAAGTGTAGTAGATAATGAGTGTACTTACATTTTGATGTTATTAATGGCACACACGAAATTAAACCCCATTGAGCTTTCCGAAGAGATGAATATAAAAGAGACTTTCTGTTTCTTCAACCCTTGGTATAATGTTTCAAGCCCAACCCATTGTTTCCTTGCATAGATGATTGGAAAGAATGCTGTGATGACTTTGCATCAGCGCGAATCTTCGCGTCCCTCCCTATTGTAGTCTCAGTTAATCCAGGTTCACTGTTATGATTGTATGTATTAGACACAAGATGTGATATTGCAGTTTGTATTGATAGGTTTTGGTCAACATGTATGAATAAAAATGTAAGATTGGGGAAGCTGCATTTTATTCACAATGTAACATATAGCAACTCGTGATAGAAATCACATTAATCACCTCATGCGAACTGGGAAGGCTTAAAATTATATAGTTCCACTTACCGCACACCATTTCGGCTTGGGTTTTCAAGGACGAGACCGACAGTATAGCCTTCTTAACACTTGCCACAATTGACAAATGCAGGATCTGACATCTGAGCCTAAATCCTTACGCATGGCGGCGTTCCAATTTACATTTAAGGTTGGAATTACACTTTTGTCTCTCTACTCAGACGTTTCTAACGGAGAGAGTTAGGATGATTTAATTTCCTGAAAATAACTAATCTCTTCAAACTTTTATCGAATACAGCTATCTTCCTCAACTTTATTTTGCTTCAACACGACTTCAAATTCTGAATAAGAAGAAATAAGAAGGTCTTCAACCCAAGGTGATAATTATATAGTGCAGTGTACAAAGGTTTCATTATAATTAATAAACATTCAAATTCGATAATCTTTAAACACTTTGTTGGATTGATACTATGAAAGTGCACGAACCTTTGGTATTTCGAAATTATATGTCAATCTAAGGACAATATTTATATCAAGGAATTACGGGATGTTTGGTTTAACGGAATAGCAATTCTATTTCCTAGTATATTATTAAACCTGTGTTTGGATAATAAAAACAAACACAGAATAGATAATCTTTGGGAATATTTGTTCTTAAATTTCAAGGAATAGATAAAACTACTCCCTATCTATTCTACGAATAACTATTCTTTTTTTGGTTACACACGGAAAACAAAATCAAACTCGAGAATACATCACGCCGTCCGCATCACTGCGGAGCAGCTCCTGGAGGCTCTCAAGCGGCTCCTGCAGGATATAGAGCCCCAGGCTAAGGGCTACAGCAAAATTGGCCAGCTGGTCCGCACATTGGTCCCCTCGTGGTAGACATGCTGGAATCGGATCTCCCACGACCGGTGGAGAAGCTCCTGGATACCTGACACCAAAAAAGAAACCCCAGTAAGAACAACGGAAGGATCTTAAAGGATATTATTCACTTCAAGGGAGTCAACTTCGAATATGACCTAGTGGTACCCCTTCGCCCAGGTCAAATTGAGCCCCGCGTACACTCCCCACAGCTCCGCCTCCAGAGGCGAACCCCGGCCAAGACACTGTTGGAATCCTGGATCAACCCGCCAATGTAGGTCATAGGGGACCTGTACTTAACGGCTCCGTCCGTGTTAACCTTAACCCAGCCCGTAGAAGGTTTGGACCAGCGCTCCAAGGAGCCCACGGGAAGGCCCGGGGTGGGGAGAACACGGTTCTCCATCATCCGAGCCCTAGCAATCCACTCCACATACTCGAGAACAATACGAACTCCCGTCACCGGCCAAGTAAACCCCGGCTCGAAAATACTTTTATTCTGCCAGTGCCAAAGAAACCAGCAGGTGACGCCGTAGATAGATGCCCATGCGGCTTGATGCACCCGGTCCTGCTTAGTAAGGTTATCCTGGAGCCACGTCGCCTCATCCTGCTGAAAGAAGTGGGCGGTGACCATCCCTTGGGGGAACTGACGCCACAGGTCGGCAACTCTCGAACAGTCTCGTAGCACATGCATGGTTGACTCGACCTGCCCACAAGTCGGGCAACGATCGTCCACAGCGATATGCCGCCACACGCGGTATTGATTTGTCAGCAACCTCCCTTTGGCCGCAAGCCAAAGGAACGAGCGAATCCGTTAGGGACCAGGCCACTTCCAAATAACCTCCCAGAGCCTAGGGGGAGAAGCCCGCGGCTGCCCGACAATCAAGTCATACGCGGAAGCAACTGAGAAACGGCCGTGCACGGTCGGGGCCCACACCACCGTATCAATCCTGAGGGCGTTCTGTTCAGGGCAATAGTGGGCAAGCTCCAGGCACACCTCCGAAGGCAAAAAATGTTGAAAAATTGTCCACCGCCACCGGCCCTGGGGGTCCGTAAGTTGCGCGACAGTGGCAGAAAGAAGACTGTCAGGAATAGGAGAGATGGCTACCCGATGGAGAGGGTCCCAGTCAGCCAACCAATTATCGAGCCAAAAGAGGATACGACTCCCATTACCCAGCTCCCATTTGAGGCCTTGACGAACGACCGGCCAGGCCGCAGAGATACCCTTCCATACCACAAAAGCCCCGGGGCGGGTCAAGCTAAGAGGAAACGGGGAATCCGTGAACTTATACTTGGACCGTAGTAGCCGGACCCATAAAGCGGTAGGCTTCGTGATCAGAGCCCAACCTCATTTAGCCAGAAGCGCATCATTAAAAGGCCGAAGCCGTTTAAGCCCCAACCCACCCACGTGCTTAGGTTGGCAAACGGAATCCCAGTTGACCAGATGAAGCTTACGCCGGGACGTGGTTGACCCCCAGATGAAATCCCTCATAAGATTTTCCAGAGCGTCGCACAGCATTCGAGGGAGACGCACCGTTTGCATAGTGAAAATAGGTAAAGCCGAAATGAATGATTGAGTTAACGTAACCCGACCGGCCAGAGAGAGCATTCTAGCGCACCAGCCCGCCAGCCTTTGATGGGCCTTGTCGAGAACGTGCTGGTACGTCCGCCTGGTCATCCTCTCATGGAGTAAAGGAATCCCTAAATAACGCCCTAGGTTATCAGTGCGACTCACTTGGAGATCTTGGCTGAGCCTACGCGCCAGATCTTGCGGGACGTTCTTGGAGAAAAAGACGCGAGTTTTAGCATGACTAACACTCTGCCCAGACGCCCGGCAGAAGGTCTTAAGAGTATTCGCGATAACCCGCGTCTGCGAGTCTGTCGCTTCGGCGAAAAGCACAAGATCGTCCGCAAAGAAAAGGTGGGAAATAGGCGGACCACGGCGGTTGAGCGTGATCGGCTTCCACCGACCACTGCCCACTTCAGACGTAATCAAGTGCCCCAGGCGCTCCATACAGAGGACAAACAAGTACGGAGAGAGGGGATCCCCTTGCCGAAGTCCCCTTGAAGGATAGAAAGGCGCCAAGGTCGTACCGTGCCATGTGATCTGCAAGGACGTAGTTGAGACGCACTGCATAATGACCCAAATAACATCTTCAGGGAGCCCAATCTCAATCAAGGTGTCCTGGAGGAACTACCAGCTCAGACGGTCATAAGCTTTCTCTAAATCCACCTTCACTGCCAGGTAGCCCGTCTTGTCGGTTTTCTTCCGCATAGAGTGAATTACCTCCTGCGCAATAACAATATTATCCGTAATGTGCCTCCCCGGGATAAAACTGTATTGGTTCTCAGCCGTTAAACGGTTCATGTGCGCTTTCAAACGATTCACTAGGACCTTGGAAATGACCTTGTACAGAACATTACACAGGCTGATCGGTCGGAAGTGCGAAACCTGAGTAGGGGAATGGACCTTAGGAATTAGGACCAGAAGGGTACGGTTCAGCTCAAGGTCCCATTGCTCCCTACGGAACACGGCCTGGATGAAAGAAACGATGTTCGGCCCAACCGTCTCCCACTGCGATTGAAAGAAGGTAGCGTTATACCCGTCAGGTCCCGGAGCTTTATGAGGGTTCACAGCGAAAATGGAGGTCTTAATCTCCGCCTCCTAGATCGAAAGAGACAGAGCCCGGACCTGCTCCCACGAAACAGGCGGGAAGGTGCCGGTGATGGGGAAAGGCGTAGGAGTCTCCCCGTCATGGCAAAAGAGTTGGACGAAATACTGCCGAACCAGGCAGCCAAGCTGAGTCGGGTCATGAACCTCTCGCCCGGACGAGTCGGTGAGGTGAGCGATCTGAAGGCGCTTGCGCTTTGCCAAGGTGAGAGTATGGTAGTACTGAGTATTCCGATCTTCTTTAGAAAGCCAATCACATCGGGCACGCTGGTGCCAGAACAGCTCCTCCTGACACAAAACCTGATGCAAATCTCGGCTCAGCTCGTCTTCCAAAGCTAACAGCGACTCCGTAGGGTCGACAGTGAGAGCCCGCTGGAGGCCTTCCAGACGAGCAACCAGCCGCTTCTTCCGATGGAAGATATGACCAAAGCTATTCTTGTTCCAACGCGAAAGATGATCAGCGAGATGAGTTAAAAGGCCGCTCAGATTCCCTGCTGTAGGGCCCCAATGCTGGGCCACCACTTCAGGGAACTCAGCATGAGTTAGCCAAGCGTTCTGGAACCTAAAGGGCGGGATACCAGGAGCGTGAGGCTGGGGGCTGAGAAAAGAGAGGAGCATAGGACGGTGATCAGACCCAAGAAAAGGGAGGTGACGATTCGTAGAAAGAGGAAAAGTCTGCAACCAACGCGACGAACCAAACACGCGATCGAGCCGGGCCTGAACGAGACCACGACGCCACGTGAACTTTGAACCGATATAACCTAAATCGTGGAGGCCACACTGATGCACGCACTCACGAAAGTGACGATTAACAACGCGGGAGGAGGGAGCTCCGCCCCTCTTATCCGAAATTTCCATTTTTACGTTGAAATCGCCCCCCACAACCCAAGGGTGGGAGACAGAATCCCCGATCCAGGACAACAGCGGCCAGAACATAGATTGCGAAGACGCCTGCGGGCTGGCATAAGCAATGGTCAGATCGAACGCGTAAGCACCAAACTTGACCGAGGTGTGCAGGAGTTGCCGATGGGCGACCACCACCGAGATATCAAAATCAGCCTTCCATAGGAGCCAAATGCCCCCAGAGAAACCCTCGGCCTCGATCCGAAAAGAGAAGTCAAAAGCGAGAGAACGAATAACGTGATGAGCCCTATCACCGCTAATGCGAGGTTCCATCAGAGCCAAAATACCCGGGTTGTACGTTCGAATGTGATGTCGTAAGAGGGCCTGAAATCCCGACCCCCTACCCCTTGGCAGTTCCAGAATATAATCGACATAATAAAGGCATAACCACTAGACCATCACATCGAAGCATCCGAGACGCCCCCGATTTCCTCCTAGCCGGGCCCCGCAAAATGGGCCCCTGGAATCTCTGCCCTAATGTGGCTCAGGGGCCGGCAGGCTGCAGCCTCCTGCGAGGCCATATCGATATCAAGATGTTCCGCAAGCTGAATCTCCGGACTATCGGCCTGTAAGCGCGGGGCCTCAACTCCCTCCATGAGTTGGGTCCTGTCGTTTGTGGCCAGTCCCGAGGCCTCAATAATGCTACTATCACAGACCATCGCCAAATGGGACGGCAAAGCCACTGCCAGATTCCTATCCTCAACTGTTGGTTTCAGTAGGACACGTTGACTCGGGTCCGGGGCTGGAACCGAGCTCCCACTAGCCAGTCCCGGATCGGCCTGCTGCGGCCGGTCCAGGACTACGGCCTTGCCCTTAGCGCCAACCGAGGGCTTACGGGCCTTGGGCTGGGCTCGTAATTGGGTATGCCTAGGGGCTGTGCCCATCAGACCGGACAGAGGAACTGGAAGTCCTTTTCCAGTTAGAGACTTGGGATTACTTGTTGGAGGGGAACTAAAGATCATGTCAGGCACACTGGCAGAGGAGTTCAACATTGAAAATCTCGAGCCTCCAGAAACTCCACCTGCCCTGCTCACGTCGTCCTGCGTCTGTCCCATCCTAGTGGACCGTTGGCGCCGACGTTGCACGTTGGTCCAAGGACCGTAGCCGGTGCCAGTCGGGGGGGCCGAACGTTGCTCCTGCTGCGCCTCAGCTCGCCCTGATTTGGACTCTCTCGCGTGGGACGGGTGCTGGGAAGACGCCTCCCCGCTGGACGCCAAAGGTTTCCTGGGACAGGCACTTGGAGGATGGCCGAGCATACCGCACGTGTAGCACACCGGAGGCAGCCCTTCGTACAAAACCAGAAGAGCCTCACCGTCAAGCTCCACACTGGAGGGTAGAGGAACACTGAGGTCGACTTCAACCGCCATACGCGTATATCGACCACTTTGCGCCTTCAAAGATGCGTCGTCTAACTTCACCGTTGTTCCGACCAGGTCCCCTAAAGCCTTCAAGATCCGCGGATGGTACCTAGCTATAGGCAGATTTGGAAGACGGATCTAGACAACTGCTCTCGAGATCAACGCTTGGTCGGCGCGAAAAGCCGGAGACCAGCGTTGAATGGCTAGCACCTGGCCAAACAATGTCCACGGCCCGCCGGTGAGAGCTTTCAGAAAATCAGCTTCTTCCTGGAACTTGACTAAGAAGAAATCGTTATCCAAGTCCACGATTTTCACTGGACCACGCGGCTTCCAGAGGCTGCGCAGGCTGGAGCTGAGGACCGAGTAGCTGATCCGATGCCCCAGTAGTTTCAGAACTACCGTTTACTGCCACTGGTCATCGAGTTTCTGTTTCAGATTGGCTGAAAGCCACAGACTGCGCCCACGGTCCCCGACGTCAGCCGAGATATCTCCCTCCTTAACCTCAACCGGTTCTTCATCCAACCATTCTGACACTGCCACTGCGACAGCCACACTGGAGCCCCCTGTAACTACCGCGCTGTACGACGGTGGGGGTGAAGGAGGGTCGTCGTCCCGTTTTTAGGTACGGCCCTTTTTGGCTAGTTGACCCTCGGCGATGAGGGAGTCCATGATGCGGTGGGAAGGACAAACCAGAAGCACCGCAGGCACGAAAACAAAAGGAAGGAAACTCAACAAAAGGCGTCAACTTTTGGGTCCTTGATTGAGATTGGGCTCCCTGAAGATGTTATTTGGGTCATTATGCAGTGCGTCTCGACTACGTCCTTGTAGATCACATGGCACGGTACGACTTTGGCGCCTTTCTGTCCTTCGAGGGGACTTCGGCAAGGGGATCCCCTCTCTCCGTACTTGTTTGTCCTCTGTATGGAGCGCCTGGGGCACTTG
>JANZXV010000004.1:14524167-14536537 GCA_027576455.1 Erythroxylum roigii | reverse complement strand
ATTATATATAGAAATAATTAAAATATAATAAAGATATATATAAACTAAAATGGATAAGATATAAACAAAAAATCTAAATTAAATAATATACAACTTTACAATATGACAATGAATTATTTTGTAAATTTTAAAATATTAAGAGACTATTTTATAAATTTAAAAAATTACCCAAAATGGTACCTAGTATTAACTGGTACGGGTACAGTACCATACCAGAATTCAATTCAATGCTAAGTTCGGTATGATATTTATAACATTGCTTCCGACCTAACATTTAGGCATCCATGTAGCAATCTTTTAGACACCACGTGGATTAACTCATGACTCATGAACTTAAACCATGATCCATGATTATTGCTATACATTTTATGGAAAGAGAAAGAAAGGGTATGTTACATTTTATGGAAGTGTATTGAATTATTTCTAGAAATTAAAAACAAATTGTATTAACTTAAAAATAAGAGTTTAGTTAGTATAAAAAGAATCCAAACAAAAGTCCGCTATTCTCTTGTCAGTATAGTATATCCATCCAACACACAATTGCATATCCCACTCCCTAGGCAGTAAACTTTTGCGCTTGTGCTACTTTTTTCCATATTCATAATGATAAATTCAGGTCATTTGAACAGACACCTTTCTCTTTTCCCACTTTAGCCTTTCAAATGAAAAAGAAAAAGGTCACAACAACCATGAGATTTTTAAGCGAGCGGAGCGGACTGTGCTCTATTTCTCAACAACCATTCCAATTTCCAATACACAAACGGTTGCTTTTGCATTTTATTTTATTTTATTGTAAAATCATCCTAGCTAGTAGTAGTACGCTTGCTTTTGTTTTATTTTGAGTACGTGGTAATATAATACAGTGAGGCCAAGTTCTCATTGAGGAGAGGACCAACCAACAATATATGTATATTTATTTATTTTTTTTGAAATTATACGTCAATCTAATCTAAGGACAATATTAAAGTCTAATTTTTAGATACAGGGTCTCTCTCTCTCGTAAAGGCAACCATTTTAAGTCAACTCATTTTAATCTATCATTTGACCTTACCATACTTCTACCTACTTGTAGTTGGATTGGGAAAACGGACGGGTCAAAATCAGTCGGTCAATTACTATACCCAACATAATAAATACTTCATCTCTCATCCATTAAAGGATCGTTCTGTGGCTCTCCTTTACAAAGATGCTACGGAAGAGAAGATCCAAATGATCCTGGAAGCTCTCTCTCTCTCTCTATCCCTTTTTTTTTTCTTCCATTCAAGTCCTTTTCCATATACATAATAACACTACATAAGCCCTCCCCTCCCCTCTTCACTTTCACTAATCTTTTTTTCCCCTCTATATAATAACATCATCAGGCCCCAACAAAAGAGAGGAAATTGAATCAGGAAAAAGGCACAGGAACCCTTTCAAGCAAACTCACTAATTAACAACATTTAACTCTCTAGAAGTCTAGAACCATGGTGGAAGAGAATTACACTAGTTGAAGATTGGAACGTACGCCAAAGAGCATTCATATCATCCCCACCTATATACGTCTACGTAGCTCTTAGGTCTTCTTATACAACGCAACTTGGGAGTAAGCAGCTTGAAAAGAAACCCAACACTCTCTTCTGCAAACAAATTACAATCCAATCACAAAGCTATTTACTGCTTTAATCCGAAAAAGAACAAGGAGAGCTCGAGGGACATGAAACAAGGAAGAAAAAGCATGCCTTTTTGGCTTTTCCGTAAAGAAGGTCGCGGGGGATTTTGTACAAGTCTTCATCAACGGGCTTAGGTGTTGGCCTGACCGGGCTTGGCGGTTCCCAACTTGGATGATTTTTCTCTTCTTTGTCGCTGCCTGGCTTACGCAGTTTTGTCTGCAGAAAACGATTAGGACCAATTTAAAATCTTCTATTCTCGTATTTGCGCTACATACAAATACGAAACAACCTTCATAGTGACATAAAACTAGGGAGGGAGAGAGGGGAGGGACTGTTGATGGGCGGCAGCTAGAGTCCATCAATCACGTGCCTGCTAAACATACCATGCTGGACAACAGAGAAAATAATAAAAGCTAAAGCTAAAGGTAAGCTGCGTTTTTCTTCTTTATTATAAACTTATTGTGCTTCATGTTATAGTCCTATTCCTATAGTGAGTCAATTAGAACGAGCTAATCTATTACTCGGCTCCTTTCTTTTACAATAATTAATAGAACCTGATAAACAAAATCTCAAATCCAATGAATTTCTGCTATTTGACAGAATCCCATCTTTTCTTAAGCTAGATCAGATCGATATGATGACTGCTAGCTCTTACCCTTCGCCGTGGGACTACAATCATGGCAGGTGTCACAACATCATTCTCGTACACATCTCCAGTAACATACAAGTCACGATCCTCAGAATAGCTGTAACGAAGCATCCCTGCTTGCCTAGCTGATTCGAAACACTGCGTAAAGGGGAGATCGCTGTTCCAGTCCCAGCTTCCAAAAGCTGGTACGTGGCTTCTTGTATAATAATATTCCTAAATCAACCATAAACCAAAACAAATTAAAAAACGATATGATGGCTGCAACCTTGGAAACCTAGAAACAAAAGCACAACATGAGATAGAGACAGAAACTACGTTTAGTACCATTGATTGAGAGGTAAATGTCTTGGACAAACTTGAGAGGATGGAAGATGTTTTGGTTTGCTTATGTGCTAGTTTTGTTCATTTATAGTGGTCACAACAGCAATTTAAAGGGAAGGGAAGTGGTGAAAGAGAAAGAAAGAGAGCATGGCTGGCTATACTCTATAGTAGGGTTATGGGGGATCCAAAGCATTAAAAAGAGGGGGGAAAAAAGATGTTGCAATGGTAAAAAGAAAAAGACACAGAAAACGAAGTTTCAACAGTACAAGACAGACAGACAGTGAGGTAAGGCAACGGAGAGAAAGGGGCCGGATAATAGAGGAAGGTGGCTTTTCTTTTTATATTCCATCTTTAACTTTCTGACAGGCTTATTGCTTTTGCCTAGTTTGTCGCTGATCAGATGTATATTCCAACGCATAATTAATAAAAGCCGAAGGCAGAGGCAGCCCAGGTTTCTTTATTTTTGCTTCAAGCTTACTGTTAAGAAAACTTTTCGTAACCTCACACGCGTAGCAGAGTATTGTTTCGTGCTCTGTGCTCGTGCAATCCAAGCGTAGATAGGCTTTCAAAGCTCCAGAAAGTAGATGTAAATTAATTGGCTAATGATGTAAGAAGTCAAAACGAACAGAAACATCAGGCAGGCTCTATGCCTACTACTTGCCATAACAGTCCTACAGTTGGAATTTGCAGTCCTGGAACACTAATGAATTAAATAACCAAAGGGACAAGGGCTATGGCCTACATTTGTTATGTTAGCACTTGCTTTGCATAGTATTTGAGGATTGAAGTCGGCTTATAGGTCACAGTCTATTGATGAAAAGCTCACTGCACAAGTCAAGGGATTCTCTCTCTTTTCATGGAGATTGTAGCCATTCTGTTACGTACAACCTCAAAACCAGAGCCTTTGAATGAAAGGAAAAAGAAAAAGGCTACAAGGGAAGGGCCCTCCCCTCCTCCTCTTATCTTCTGCTATAATTTCATGGTCATACATGAATTTCTTCTTTATTCCTCTTAGTTTGTCGTTTGTACCATTTGCATACGAGTTGGTTCCCGTCTTTCCAATGCGCAAGCTGTTATTGTTAAGGCAAAAGTTAGATAATGCAGCTTTCTAAGATTGTTGAATTGATTGCACACTGATTTTGCAACAGAGGATTACAGTGATATACTCTTATATGCAATCTTTAATTCAAATTCATCCATGGTAGTTAATGTGTTATTAATAGGATGTTGTGGGAGTTTTATCCACAAACTCATAATTGTGGGTAGATAACAAAAGCATATCCAACTCCAAGGGTTTGGCTATTAGCTAGCACACGAGGTTTGCCAGATTCACCTGCCAACATTCTGCATCCAGGAATCTATACTCCAACGTGAAAAACCAAATTAGTAGAGAGATGGGTGTGAAAAGACTCGAAAGGAGTGTAACGTTTCCATGCGAAAGAAATGGACTTGGACAGGGGAAAAATAAAAATATAAATATAAATATGAAGCATCAGCTCAAATGTTTATTATGGACCGTTTGGTTTTATTGCATGCCAAACTAAAAAGAAAACTGCCTAAAAACAAAAGGGAATTATAGCTTTCTCGCTAACCACGTCTACCTCTGTTGTAACAGCCCAGATCACCAGTTTATAGATATTGTCCGCTTTGAGTCTTGGCCTAGTCACCCATCCTAAGACTACTTCTAGGACTACTATCGCCCAAGCATATTTAACCTCGGAGTTCTGATTGGATCCGGTGCATTAGGTCATGGAAAACGCGTTTGTAAGGAAGAGGTATCCGTAACCTTAGAAGGTGTACTTCGTTCCCCTCTCCAACCGATGTAGAATCTTACACTCTCCAGAAATATAGTCAAAAGACCAACTTTATATATTTTCCCTTAAAAGAATACAAATAATGCTCTCTCTGAAAACTCAGTCCCTCTGAATGAATGAGAAGAACAAAGCTCGAATGAGCTATATGTAGGCATTCTAGCTTAGAGTCACATATTCCTACTAAATTTGAACTACCTAAGATCACGTCTATCTCTATCAGATAAAATCTCATGAACCAATTGGATGACACTCCCAGCCAAATAGGACTCTAACTGATAAGATAGAATCTAACAACATAACATAAAGATAGAGTTTACATTTATCTATAACACTATCTCGAACGCTAACATCCTTATCTGCAAAGATCTCTATTATTTTTAGATGTTGAGTATCACTGTAACTCTAACTTCCAGTCATCGTCACATCATCCAAGATCTCTCTGCAATCTCTATCCGCTGATGATGCAGTGTGATCTCGCTGAAGCCCACTAGCACACTGATCTGATCCAATGCTTCCCACAACAAGTCCGTTAGTCGTAGTCCATCCATTCGAACGTGGCTAAGTCCTTTGTCCGTCAAGTCCTAGCCTGGGTCGAGTCAATCTCCTTAAGGTCCGAAACTTTACCAAAATTCGTATCAAGTCTGATCCCACTTGTCCATGTTTGCCTTAGTGTTTTCACCCCAGCCTATCCGCACATAGGTCCATTAATGCACGTCTATGGATAAGTCCATCTTGCATGATCAAGCTCTCTCATGGTGCAGTCTCGTCTCCCCATGACTAAGTACAAGTCACAAATTGAGTTAGCATAAAACCTCACACGGTTCATATACCTTCGACCTACCTCGCCAAAATCAAGTGCTTCAGCGTCTCGTCTCACTTGTATGCCTTCGCGCATCCTCGCGGGGTCTCACATGCCTTTGCGCCTTCTCGCTCACCCTCGGGTCTCGCATGACTTAGTTTGCCAACTCTGCGCGGCCTCGCATCTGAATCTTACGTCTCATCGAAGATTTCTGCTAATGTGCCCTACGCGTGCCCACACATATCGAATCTCGCCTACTCTTGAGATCTTTGCTGAAACTTCCAGCATCCCTCACCTACTTCGCAAGTTTTTAGGGTTTTGTTCGCCAACTCTGTAACATCCTATCCCTGACGGGAAGGGTAAAATAGTAAATTGGCTAGGGGTGAGAGTGATTGGGAAGAATTGGAAATTATTCATGCATACTAGTATTGGTACACAGTGAATTTGTGCACATGAAATAACTGTACATGCATTCATGATTATTTCTCGGTATTGGGCCTAAATGGGCTTTTATTGTGAATAATGTGGAAATTATATTTGAAAAATTTATTGGACCGAGTTCTTGTATGTTTTATATTTTAAGGGAATTTTAGGAATTTTTCTGGAATTTTTCGGAAAAAAATTCCCGCACCGGAAAAAAATCGCCAAGTGGCGAACCAGTTGATTTTCGATAGTAAAAAGTACTGTCAATTGGGATTATTGAATATGTTCTTATTGGGACCGAAATTGGACTTTAAAAAAAATAATAAAAATAAAATAGATTGAAACTTTATTGTTTTATCAAAGGCCATTTATTAAGTTTGACTTTTCTTACCTATGCATTTAATGTTGGAGACTTGGCTTGGACTTGGTCTTGATATTCTCGATTCTTCTCCAACTTCTTGCCTACTTGTTCTTGTTCTTATATAGAACACACGGCTCTCTTAAAGGAAAAAGGATGAACAAACAAAAACAAATGAGTTTGGATGAAAGTCCTTCCTCCATCGAACACTCCATCTTCATCTTCTTCTTTGGTCTCTCCTTCAAGTTTTGCTTAAATTGTTACCTTCCTACCATCAAACCTTCTACTTCCCTTGGTTGGTGAGTGTTGTGTGTGTTATGGATGTGAGTGGAAATTGGTGGGATGGAGAAGAAGAAAGGTAGTTGGAGAATTTAAGAGTCTTGACAACTTGGAAGCTTTGATTAGGTAAGCTTATGTTTAAGTGTTGATTGTTCATTTGATGTATTCATTGTGATGTTTATGCATCAAATTGTATGTGACCTATGCTTGTATATGTGGATATGAAATTGGTTTGCTTAATTGATGGTTGATTGATATATTGATAGGGTAAAACTTGATGAATGTAAGTAGAGTTGTTAAGATAATTAAAAGTGAAGTGATACTTAAAGAGTAGTGTAAGAAGTGTATGAATAATGCAATGAGTGTTGCTGCCATGTTTATGGCTAAGTGCTTAAGGGGATGATTGAATGATATATTGGTTGATTGAGTGCTTAAATTTAATGCTTAGGGAGGTAAGAAAGGTGTTAAAATGAAAGGAAGTGAATAAAGCTGGAAAATTGGTTTTGAACCTATTACAATGTTTTGATCATAACTAATGGTGTAGGTAAGCAAATGAGGTGAGGTTTGTGCCAAATGAAACTTGAGTTTGTTGGCTAAGTTTTTGTGTGAAATAGGTGTTGTCTAATTGTAGCTCTAAGAGGTTAAATTTTGGCTTGGAAAATCATTGCTAGGGATTGTATGAACAGTACCCGAGAGTGAATGATCTGAAACTTTGGTAATTTTTCTACATTTATGTAGAAAGAATTAGTGAAAATGCTCTTCATGAAAGTTGAAGCCTATCATGTTAGCTTTCCATTGCCTCTGATTTTGCAATTTTTCGATCTGTATATTGGTAACTGTCTACTGTTTTCCGCACGTATGAATGGCTTTTACCAAAACAATTTATACTGAGTTTCGTCTGACCGACTGATGTAGTACGTCACCCTCGCAAGGCACGAACTCGGATATCACCAATGATGTCAGGTTCGGGTCACGCGGGAGTGAGGTGTTACAATTTTTGTTTTAAAGTTAAATCTTCCACTATTTTGACCATATATTTGTCATCCGACCTCCGAATGACCTGATTCTCAAAGCATTGGATTCATAAAAAAAATTTCTACCTCTCCATGTGAAATTTGTGCATTTTCAGATTTAATTGACAATTAAGGATTTAATAAATTTGAGTGTGAATTATGGAATAGAATTAAGAATTTTGGATTAATCCCGGAATTTGTCATGAACATGCATCATACATATCCATTATACATTAGTGAATTTTAATCATACACAATAGTGATGTGTATTCGTGTTAACTGTTATAGAGGAACGACCACTGCCAGATATTGCCGGGACTTCGAGGCAATAAACAGTAAGGGCGATTTAGGTAAGTAATATAGGTAAGAAATTTCAGTAAGTAATATAGGTAAGTAATTTAGATGGTCAATTTTGTGAGTCAACCTAGATGATTTCTAGGATTGATTTAATTTGATTTGTTTCCGCTTCCAATATTATTATGCTGCTTGTGATTTGTTTGTGAATTTCGGACTTAAATTGTCCGAGGAGCTCAATATTCGAGATTGTATTGGAAGTGCTACTTGCTTTGCACATGAAGTGACCTTGTATGGTTTTAAAACTGTTGAGTCCTAGTTGTGGGTAAATAGGCATGCCTAGAAGGGTCTGCAGCTGCTCCTGTTATTTGACATTTTGGTGTCTCCTGATGTCGAGACATATGTCTCTCCTGCTGATACTAATTATGGTATCTCCTGTATAAGTCCTGTTACCCACTTCTGTTCATGAATTTATAGTTTGATTTGTTCTGTATTCTGATATCTGTCTGATTTTGACATAAGCTAAATTATGTTCTGATTATGAAGGATTTATAACCTCCTGTGTTCTGCCGTTCTGTTTAGTATAAAAATCTGTTCTGAAATGCATTTTTTCTGTTTACTGAAATTAGTTATTATAGATTAGTTATTACTCGCTAAGCTATATGCTTAGCACGATGGATTTGCCCCGTGTAGGTTCAGAACGAAGAGATTAAAGACTGAGACAAGTCAACTGCATTGGCCAAAGGAGTCTTTTTATACTGCTCGATAATGTATTTTGTTTCGTTTGTTTTGGCTTGTAAATATTCTTTGGATTTTTATTCTGAGATTACGATATGTAATATGTGTGTGTGTTTGGGATTCTAAATAAGATAAATGTCAGTGTGATATTTGGTTTTGTTTGTTCTGTATTGGGTGGCATCCATGTATCCTCCCAGGGGGTATTTGGGTGTTACAATTAATAACCTCAAGCGAGTCGGTTTCCACAATAACTCACCGATAGCACAAGTCCTAGGCCATCTGAGGCCGGAGTAGATGCCCCAGAGTTCTGTAGTTAAAGACAAACCCCATCCCAGATTCTGCTAAAACCCGCCACACCACTTACCCTGGCAGTCTCTAACCAATCCCCTAGCAGTGGTCTTGTTGCCTCCTTGTTGTACGGCTCCATCCGAATTAACTTTCACCCAACCTAGCTCCGGTCTTCTATGAGTTGTTTTCTAATAGAATAATGTGTTCACTGGGGATGCTAATGAACTATTCCTAGCAATGTATATAAATTATCCAGAGTTACAAGTGAGTTGAGGTGAACAAAATTTTACCGGGACCAAAATTTAGTTCAGTTCAGTTCATTTCAATATTTTGAACTCTGCTTTAAGATTTCACCTAGTTTAACTTCTTGAATTTTAAAATGTATAATTTAAATAAAATTCAATTAAAAATGGTAAAAATAAAAGAAAATTAACATTGTGTTTGATTTCATCACAAAACAAAAACAAGTTAAAATTTAAATATACATGTTAGTAAATCATGACAAATAAAGAATGATAAAATTATAAAAGAGTTATAATCTTCTTTTTTTTTGTTGCTCACGAGGTATCTTAGGAGAGTCTCAACTATAAGAAGGCGCCTTTAAACCATCCACACCAAACTAATATAATCAAATTTAGTTTAATTTTGCTTAAACTATAGTAAAATTTGATAAGATATATATCTATTAACTAATAAAGAATTTGTTCTTTAAAGTGAAAAGGAAAAAAAGTTAAACAGTACAACAGAATGATTAGGTAAACAGTTGCGGGGAAAGACTTTTATTATTATTATGTAGCATTGATTTACTAATCAAAGTCCCTGAATCGGTAATTTAAGTACAAAGAATGAAATAATGAAAAGAATGTGTTAGTGCGAGGATAAAATTATCTGTTATGCTTTCTATCTAGTTTTGGCTAGCCCTAAGTTCCAATGATTGAACCCTGTTCCATCCATAAAAGGAAAGCAGAGGATTGCTCTAAAAAGGAAACAAGCCTCCACATTGCAATTGCGAGCAGATTGGGCTCTTGGTCAGTGTGTATCAATCATAGGTAGCTTCCTAATTGGATCACCATCACGCTTGTATCGTCTTTGGAGCCTCGTGAAATAGAGAGATCAACAAGTCTTTTACAGGCAGTTAATGGTTCTGGCGCATCAACTCCTACACAAAATGGACGAGCAATATCCATTGCTTCTTGATTACCAACCTGAAACCAATTTTAAAACAATTCATGTATCTATAATTTTTAAATCTAACCATATCACAATTTCAGACCAAACTGTGTGAATTCTATTTCTAGGTATCGGTATTCCTATGTGAACATACCTTATCCCATAGGCCATCAGAAGCTAAGATCAAGAACTCGTATTCAGGCTTCAATCTGACAATTTTTGTCTCTGGTTCAGCTATGATCCACTGTTTAAGATGCTTATCTCCAATTGCCCTGGACACAGCCAAGCTTCCTTGAATTCTCCAAACGCCATGGATCAAATCAACAAAACCACCCTGCAGAAAAAACAAAAACAGTTAGTTCAGCAGAGTTCCAAGGTTTCTCCCAATGGCCACATGACATGCTTGATATGCCCTAAAATTGCTTACCAGGCTCTCGATTCTGTCCTTCTCATCTTCCCTAGATGGCCTGTGGTCAGATGTAACAGCCTCAGCAACACCGTTTCTACACAAAACTGCACGGCAATCCCCAACATTGGAGACAACAAGGTTTCCCTTTTGGATCAGAGCAGTCACACAGCACGAACCACCAGGGACATCTTCCTTCAAAAAGTCAGCGTCTGTTCTCAGATACCCTTGTTTCACTGCCTCCGCAATCTCTTCTTCATCATCCCTCATAAGCACCTCCTCTGAAATATTCTTACCCAAGTTCTTTGCTGCAAATTCTGAAGCTTTAGAGCCTCCATGCCCATCAAATATTCCAAAGAAACCCTGCAACACATGGTGTAATTGCAATTACGCCTTTGGTTTCTGATCTCATGAAAGTACCAATCACCAAGTTCTAGTATCAATTTTAGTCCGTTAAGAGTCAAGCAACTCAAACATGTTGTAAGTAACCGAGTATAATTAGTTCTACTAAGTACTAACTCGTCAAAGAAAAGAAAAAACGTTACTGTACCTGTTTAGAGTCATTCTCAAGGTCAACAGCAACAGAGAAGCGATCCTCCATAGTCTCTCTCCTTCCTCTTTTACAATAAACTGAATATCCAAACCCCTCACTCTCCATCTCCAGCTTCTCGGCCACCGTCGGCGTACTCAGCCCATCAAATCCCACGGCGGCAACGGGAATATCCAGCCTCGCTGGTCTTTTCCTCTTCAACACAGTCCCTCCAGCCGCCGTCCCCCCCGAAGTAGAGAATACAGTAGGTGGCTTCTGTAGTCGGACCCGGAACGGAGAGCGAGGAGACGACGACGAAGAAGAAGAAGACGGAGACTGCGACGACTTTAGATGCGTCAGCGTCAGCGAGAGCGTCTCCGCGGTCGACGGAGGGACCCCGACGGAGGCCTTGTTGTAGAAGAAAGACGACGACGGAGAGAACACGGGAGAGTTGGACAGTGCAACAGAACACGACATCGTCTCTGGCAGCTTCACTTAATAAAACAAACAACGCTCGGTTTTTTTTATTTATGATGATATGTTTTTGTCTCTGCCAGGAAGTTAGAATATGGGAACGTTGGAATGTTTGTATTTAAAGGAGGTTCTTCAGTTCCGCGTTGGCTCTTGACGCGTGTTTATTAGAACGCTGCTTCTACGTAAAGACAAACTTGCCCTTAGAATTTGCACGTTAAGATACATACATCATTTATTTATATAATATTTACAAGTTTAATCGACGACACGTAGTTTTCACTTACTAATAATTGTTAAGTTGTAGTAAACTAAGTCATCAATTTATTTATTTATGATAAAAAGAAACGATTCTGATTTATTTATCTATATATCGTATTGTATAATGGGAATTTGAATAGATAAGAACGTAAAGCAGATAGGTGGGAACATTTGCCGTTTTAGAAGTCAAACACGTTAATACGATGCGTAAGAAGTGTGTTTTGACTCAATTTTATCTTCCGAGTCAATGAGAACAGATACTAGATAGTTTTTTTAGACCTGGGCCCCACTGCCAACCATGGGCAAGTTCCCGGATGTTACCGTTAAACAAAACATTGGTGACCGTTGTAGCCAAACTAAGCGCTGACGTCATCCACACAACATTTCCCATTTTCTTAAAATTTCTTCTCATTTCTTGCCCTTCTGGTCTTCTAAAATATCAAGCAGTCCACGTGGTTTGCTGTTGCTTGCTGGAGACTTTAAAAGAAGAAGTCTTCAACGGACCCAGACCAGCGTGCGGTACCTATTCTACTCCGTTCAGGCACAAAGCAAGGAAATAGATCGAGCATTTCAAGAATACAACACTGGACAAAGATGTGGCGAGCAGGGGAGAAATCAGCAATGGAAACCATCCCCTTCAAATTGGGTTAAATTCAACACGGATAGCGTTATGAAGGCAAAAGGAAAACAAGCTGCGGCTAGAAGAGTCCTAACCCCCCGTTTGGTTACTGTCTCCTCTCCGTGAGTGGAGACGGTGGACAGGACAGAGAAATCTCTGTCTCCGTAAGTGTTTGCTTCCTGTCTTTACCTCTCTGTCCCCTGTCTCCGGAAGACAGGGACACAAAATTTCTGTCCTCTCCAAAAAGGGAGGACAGGGGACAAGTCGTCCCCGTCTCCAGCCACTATGC
>JANZXV010000004.1:14513822-14524067 GCA_027576455.1 Erythroxylum roigii | reverse complement strand
CGGGAATGTGTAGTACGTTCTGTTTCGGATCCACCCGAACCACTTTGTTTGTGCTTTTGTGATGTATTAATGTTTGTAAATTTTTTGATGTGATACATTATGTGAAGAGTTTTTGAAAATTGAAAATGCTTTTCTTAATGTGACATTGTATGAAAAATGAATAAATGAATGAATAATGGTTTTTGCTTATTTCTCGTTTATTAAGTTATTACCCACGGAGCCGTCGGGCTCACCCCTCTTTTCCCCTCCACAGGTGTCGAGCAAAAAACCGAGTCACCGCATCGAGATTGAGGCAATACTCCGATGCTTTTTGCTTTTGAAGTCCTATTTTCAGAAAACAAATCTTTAGCTAGCTTTTGGACAATTTGTGTTCTTTGTATTTGTTATTTTGGATGTAATTGGGCTAGAAGCCCTCTGAAGCTTTCTATTGACTTATTTCCATGTAAATATAAAGGTTTTGAAGTTTCAATGTATATTGTATATGTTTTGTAAGAATGTATGGTTGTATGGTTGGTAATGCTAAAAACAAGCATGAGATTGTATTTTTTAGGCTTTCAAATGGATAGATGCTTAAGAGTGAGATTGCTGCCTTTGGAATGATGTTTGAATCTATATCTGGATGGGATTGTGTTGTGGAAGTTTTGAAGATTGAGTTCTATGCAGGTAATGGAGAGAAAATTGAAGATTTTGGCTAGAGCACTTTTAGGAGAGGTGCTGTCCAATTTTTCCTAAAATGGGCAGACACTTGTTTTGGGTTTTAGACCATGTTAGAGTTTGAATTTAAGTGAGATGCTTTCTTGAAGAGTGTAGTACTTGTTGAGAGCTTTCCTATGATATAAAAATTTTCCCTTTTGGACTTAAGATGAAGAAGATATAAGGTTTGAAAGTTTTCAGATACTGTTCATAAGAGTTTGGATGGCAGATTCTTTAGCAAGGTTTTTTGCCCCCTTAGAGTCTGTTTTGATTTTTGCTTCCTTCATGGAAGTTGTAAAGCATCCTTTTATCTTTCCATGGAGGTAAAATGTGACATTTTTCGACTTTTGTATCAAAAGATATGATTTTTCAAACTTTTGGTCTTGTTTAGGTATTTAGGAAAATTGTCTAATTGGGCAGCAACTTTGGACCCCCTTAATGGCCGAATTAGGTTTTAAAGCCTTCTTGAAAATTGTAGAGTTTTCGTTTAGTTTTCTTTTGACACCAAGTTTGCACAATTTCGAGTTTTAGGTAAAAAGTTATGGCATTTGCACTTCTGTGTTTTTAAAACAAAAAAGTTCACTCTTTAGTTTATAACTTATTCGTTTGACCTCCGTTTGACTCAGTTTTTGAAGTGTTAGTTTTCTAAACAAATTTTCTACCTTTAGGTTTGAGGTGAGAATTTCGGTTAAACCAAAGAGAGTCAATTGTGTAGAGATACTGCACAATTCGATCTATAGAGATCCGATTGAGGAGATTTCTAATTCTATTTGAGCAAGAGACATGCAATTTCATTTTAGCTTAGGAATTGGTTTTAATTTTGGGCCCTAAGTTGATTAAATTTTATTGGAGGATTATTAGAATGAATTTATTCATATTTGTTCGGATGACATTAAAATAAGTTTGTTTGAGTAGCTTTTCGTGGTGAGGAATTCCTCCTTCGTGAGATGCGCGTCCAGATGTCACGTAGGACGTCGATCACGTGTCTCACCATGGAGGGGTTCCAACATTGTCAGACAAACTAACAAGTTGAATTTGATGAAAACATGAAACCTTGTAAGTTGACAGTTCTACTTATAGTTACAAAATTTCAGATTTTAGACATGAACTACAAGTAAGAATATATCAAATCACTTGAAACCAATATTTTAAACTCAATCGGAAGTTTAATAAGTAAGATAAGAGGTACGGTTTAAAAATTTCAACCGGTTTTAAACCTCATAAAATCAGTTAAAGTTGGAATAGAAAATAAAAATTTTAAAATATTATTAAAGAAGATTGTTCTTACTCATTAAAGAATTTGAAGTTTAATTGAAAAAAGATATTATTAAATGAAAACTAATTAAATTAGTTTTCATTTAATAATATCTTTTTTCAATTCGAAGTTTAATTGAAAAAAGATATTATTAAATGAAAACTAATTAAATTAATTTTCATTTAATAATATCTTTTTTCAATTAAACTTCAAATTCTTCGAATTAATTTTTATTTAATAATATCTTTTTTCAATTAAACTTCAAAATCTTCATTAATTTTGATTTATAAAAATTGATTAATTTATGAAACTGATCGATTAATTAATAAACTGGTTAATTTTTAACAATAAATATTATTAAAATAAAAGAAATAAAAAATTAAAAAATCAACTAGTTCAAAATTTGTATGGTTAAACCGACTAAATCAATTAAATTTTTTACTTATTGCTTAGAACTTTTTAATATCCCTCTCATCTCATGCTCCCATTTATTGCGTTTGGTTAACATCTAAAGGTTTCGAATGTACATGTAGACTTTAAAAGATTAAGGTTTTAGATGTAGAGACACGTAAACATACCCAGTTAAAGCATTGATTTTGTTGTTCTTTTAAGTTAATAAAGTTGACATCTTTGGCCTTGGCTAAGAGTACCGAAGAACTGTGGAGTAAGATGGTTCAAATAATAACGAACACAAATGTATTAAAACGTAAAAGGGTTACTTTTAACCCTAACTTTGTCACCAACTAATAATTTAAACCTTAACATTTTAGAGAAAACAATTATAACTCTAACATTTAGAAAACGTTAATTTGACCCTATCTTATCGAAAAATTTAACCCCCCTTTGTTAAGTGCTAGGTCAAGTTTTGACCTGACATTTTAAATTATTTTTACTTTTTTTGTGCGCCTTGTGGAACGTCATTGTTGATGTGGCAAAGTAAAATATATTTTTTAATAAAATATATAAATTTTAATTTATTATTAAATGTGAGACTCACCCTGTTAATTAAACCTTAAACTTAACTTAACTAGACAAATTAAAGTTACTGATTGTTTACTTATCATATTATTTATCCATAACAAGATTTAACCTAATAATTAGTTGAATAAATCAAAGACTAGGTTAATAGATTTTTCATGTTTTAAGTTTTATAAATACGATGTTATTTCATGAAAATGTGATAGTGCTTTGTATACATTTGAACATTGTCTTCATTCTCCATCGTTTTCAATAGACCATCGTTCTCCATAGTTATTGGTCAACGGTGATAAAGTTGGTCAACGGAAGTAGCATTCGTGCAATGTAACCGTCAGCAATCGTCGAGAGAAGTCGTCAGATTCAAAGCATGTTGAGTTAACTAAGGTTTGTTATATTTTATTCTTGCTGTCTATTAGATATGTTCATGTGTTTTCTTGTGAACTGCATATGCGTTCATTGTTGGTGCGTGTTAGATATTGTATTTTGTCGATAGTTTATTGGTGGGTTGTCTCACGTGTGATCCCAAATGTTTGGATGCTTTCTTGTCCTGAATATGATCCCATAATGTTTCTACTTGTGTTTTGGCTGCTTTAGTCTCGTAATAAAAAACTTGTTTCGTGGCCTGCACCTGCTTGCATATTTAGCTGCTCTATTGTGGTATGCATAGGTTTGCATATTTGGCGGCTTTCTTGTCTCTTGTGGTTTGTACCAAAAATGGAATTCATACATGCTTTAGACTATTTTATCATTTATTTTGTTGGAATGTAGTTTTCTTGCAAAGTTCTTTCTTGTATTGGTTTCTTAGTAGATCAATTGATTTCTTTTAGATATTTTGCAAGCTTTTGGATTTGTTGGCATCTTTATGCATTGATTTATTAAGTAGAACGTTATACTCTCCTTTCACTTTTTGTCAACTTGCTCATTTCACTTTTTCATTTTATGGTGTATCATATGACTTACCATCAATGTTGATGTTGTCTTTTTTAGTAATAGACAAATAAATGAGACAGGGTTAGAGTCAGCGTATGATCAAATTGATAAAGCATATTATAGAGAACTTGGTTTAGACTTTAAGGAGTCATTGAAAGTTATAGACTTAAATGAAAGTTGTATTACTCCAACAAACCTAATGCAAATATATGGGATTGTTAATGTATATGTAACTTACCATATAGACACTCCTATCAATGCTATTGATTATGATGAGAACATGGAGGGATAGGGTGCACAAACGGATGACAATGTAGAGGGAGAAGTTGCAAAAATGGATGTTAATTTGGAGGGAGAAGGTGCAAAAATGGATGAGAATTTGAAGGGAGAAAGTACATAAACGGATGAGAATTTAGAGGAAAAAAGTGCACAATTTCAATTAAACTTCTATGTGGACATTCCAGATGACCATCATCCAATTGAAATTGAATCATTAGATTGTGGTAGTCTTATTAGCACTGATGAATATCCTAGTGGAGAGGATGTAGGTGAAGCTTTAAATAGACCTAGCTCAACTATTAGGGATAATCCTACAAAGGTTGTATATGAGTGGAGGTTAGGAATGAAGTATAAGACTGCAAAAGAATTTAAAGATACTGTTGTCAATTATGTAGTACGTACCGGATACAATATTACGTTGAAAAAGTATGAGAGTAATCAGATTAGGTATGTCTGTATGGATGGATGCCTATGGGTTTTGTATATGATCGAGTGGGCAAGTTTTACAATTTCTTATCCCTCAATATGCCGCAAATGCACGAGTCATGAGTATAGTATAAGAGGTGTCGATCCCTTGAGGAGTTGGTGAACTAATCGAATTCTAAGTTGTCTAAGGCCTAAAGTGTAATTAAAATGAAAAGAAAAACTAAACAGAAAAGTAAATAAGTGAATATGGATTGATTGGAAATGAAATTGTAAAATTAACACGAAGAAATCAAAATTGAGCACTACCAATGAACAATAAGAAATCAAATAAGAAAGATTAGCCGATTATGAGAAGGGGAATTTATCCTATCATCAAATGCTAACATAATTACTTTTGAGTTGATTCGGTGTTGGTCTTAGACTTCCGAAGGGTAGATTACTCTTTCTCAAGTTATAATCATTAAACCCTAATTGAATTCTGGAATTGACAATCTCTCAATTAACAAAAAGCCCATACATCCAATAAGCCCTCTAATAGACTATCGGGTCCTTACACGAGATCTCTCTTCGTATAAATTACTGATTTGATTATTTACGTGATCTATTAGATTGTTTAACTCTCATTACCTAATCTAATCATTTTGCTATTGGTTCACTCTCTTGATTTGTTACCAAAGCATGAAAATACAACAAATAATCACAATACCCAATGTATTAACATCAAAAGAAATCACATTAATATTGATTTAAGAACAAATCCCTAAAGGAGTATAGAACTTCATCATCAAACCCAAATCTATCACTATCAAATCCATCTTATACAAAGAAAGAATAACAAAGATGAAGTGAAAATGTCACTTGGAAGGGGTTGGGATGGACCAGGAAGGCAGCATCAATAACAACTCTTTTTCTTCCCTCTTCCTCTCTCCTCTTCTCTTCTCTTCTTCTGCTTCCTTAGATCTTTCTCAATGTAGCAAATGAATGCTGTCTTTTTAGGTCATTTCTCTTCTCTTTTGTATTCTTTTTCAATTAGGGTAAAAACTAGGTTTTACCAGGGCTTAAAAGACCAAAATAACCTATGAAAAATTAAGTTTAAGAGGATAGTTCGCGTTTGCTGTTGTGCAGGCCACAATTGTGGCACTTAAAAATTGTTTTTATCACGATCGTGGCCCTAGCCTTCCTTGTTTGCTTCTATCACAATCGTGACCTCGTCGCACTGGATTCTCCACCAAGCTTCCTCCAAATATTCTCCGTTCTTTGATATACGCTGTCAAACACTAACAAACATATCAAAGCATCTCAAACACATAAAATTAAAGCTCAATAGAATGCTCTAACATACATAACAAACACAAATATTTAACTAACTAACACAATTCTAAACCGAAACATGCATGAATCGATTAATTAACAGCTAAAAACATACTAAAATGCCTATTAAAGCATCATGCAACCTATAACTATCAGTATGTTGCATATGATAATAATGAGAGATGTTTTAGGGTGAAAACATATAATCCAAATCGCACTTGTTTCAATAAGTTTTGGTTTACCTAAAATTATTGATGAGACACTTTAAAAATAGAATTTTGGAGAAGCGTAGTATCAAAATCAAGAAAATGGTGGAAGAATGTAGATAGAAGCTCAATATTTTTGTAAATTCAAGCATGTGTAGAAGAGAAAAAAAGATATTAAGGAAAGAGAGAGCAACATATTCTATTGTTGAATATGCGAAGTTGAAAGGATATGTACATGAGTTGAAGGTAAGCAATCTTGGGTCAACAATTGAGTTACAATTATCAAGAAATCAAGAGAGCTCATTGCTACATGTATGTTATATTATAAAGTTTATGATGTACTTCGCTATGTTATGTTATGTAGTATATTAATACTTCTTTATATTTTCTTGTAGTTTAAAAGATTGTATATTTGTTTTAATGACATAAAAAGAGGGTGGAAGCATTTAAGACCAATATTTGGGATTGATGGATGCTTCCTAAAGTTAGAATTCCTAGGGAAATTGTTAAACATAGTTGGTGGGGATGATGATGGAGGAATGTTTCTATTGGATTGGGAAATTGTAGAGGTAGAAAACATATATTCAGGGACTTGGTTCATAAATTTGTTATCATCTGATTTGGAATTGGAAGATGGTGAAGGAATTACAGTTATATTTGATATACAAATGGTATGTTAACATATTTGGGATTGAAATCATTATATGAAATAAAATATGATATTTTTTAAATTTGTTGTAGGGATTGCCAAGGTTGTTGAAGACACTTTTCCTAATGCAAATCACAAAATGTGTGCCACATATGTATATTGCAATTGGTCTATGAATTAGAAGGGAAAAGACCTCAAAAAGCAGTTTTGGAATTTCGCTCGGTCAACATATATTCAAGATTTCAATGAGCAACTAAAGAGTTTTAACAAAATAATCCCTAGATATGTTGCAATGTTATTTGAATATCCTAAAGAGAGTTGGGTCAGATGTTATCAATCCTTTCAAAGTAAATGTTCGATTGTTGACAACAACATAAATGAAACCTTCAATGGGTGGATTCTATTAGCAAGGGAGAGGGTATTGATTAGCATGCTTGAGATTCTTAGAATAATATTTATGAGGAGTCATTTTGCACTTAGGTGGAAGTCAAATATAACACCAAATATAATAAAGAAGAACAAAAAAGAAGCAATGCAGTGGTGACTTTTATATAATGGAGATGGTGGTTATGAAGTTTCAAAGGGTGATGGGACAAAATGTCAAGATTGGTAGACAAGAAACATGTAGTTTTCGGGCATGGGACCTATATGGATATCCATGTAAGCATATGATTAGTGCAATCTATAGCTTGAGAGAAAAGGTTGAGACATTCATTGATTTGTGTTATCGAAAGGGTCAGATCATGAGTTTGTATACACAACTAATTAGAGGTGAAAATTTTTGATCTTCAAGTAATGCAGAGTTGAAACATCCTCCACTTAAAAGAGTTATGCTTGACAGATTGAAAATTGTAAAAAGAAAACAACAAGATGAGCCAAAGAAAATGAAAAAGCCAATAAGATTGAGTTAAAAAGACAAGTGCATAAATGTCAAAAAATGTAGTCTTCAAGGTCATAACTCCAAAAAATGAAACATCAACACCTCGAGTCAACATACTGAGGCTTCTTTATAGGTGTGTACACCTTACATCAATCATATGGGTATAGTTTTCTAAACATATAGTTACTAATGTTTATAATTATGTTAATCAAGTTAAAACAGAGGCAATTTCATAGGCATAATATTTTTTAGTTTTATATTACCTATTATTGGTTGTAATGACTAGCAAAGATGTTTTCAATATAACTACAGTTAAGCGATGCACATTTGGTTGATGATAAAGTTGTACTAAGTCATCAAAGCAATATTAAGCAATGTGTTTTATTTATCAATTTGTCTAACTTTAAATAATTACAGTGTGTTTCTAATATTTTTTCTTCCATTTTATAGGTTGATACATCTGGAGATGCCAATAAAAACAAGTTTGGAGATGTTAACCCACACACATTTCAATAATCATTTGAGCCAAAGGTTTATGATTCAAAGGACGTTCCAATATTACTTCACAACTTTTACAAGCTGAAGTAAGTAAAAGGAGAACATCGTTGACACAATCATCATAACCTGATCTTACGCAGTCAAGTACAAATGAAGCAAACATTGATTAGTTGTATACATAAAATGTAAATATTTGAGCAAATATCGATTAGTTGTATACATATAATCTAAATATTTGTGTTGTATATAAACGAATGTTTGTATTGTTTACATGTCAAAATCAATATGAGTTGTTACACAACAACTCTCTCTCTCTCTCTATCTCTCTTTTACATTGTTTTTTATTGCATATTTGATAACATATGAAACGAGTAAATTATTCATTATATATTGCTTATATATAGTAGTATTGTTTTTGCTTCATTACGTAATTCATATACAAATTTTGTTATTTATAGACAACAAATCCATTATATATTAGTTATATATAGTAGTATTGTTTTTGCTTCATTACATAATTCATATAAAAATTTCAAAATCTAAATTTTCATAATATACTTGAAATTATATTAACCATTACATTTTTGAAATTCAATACACTATCCTCATAACATAAACAAAAATAAAAAGTACTACAACCATAATAAATCCTATTACAATGTTCATTAACATACACTTAATTTATTTTTTCTATTTTATCTTTTCTCAATAAATTTATGTCTTCCTTCAAAAGATTCATTTGTTCTTCAAACTCTTTTGTTGTGCTTCTTTCAACCACTTTCTTTAATGTTGATAATTCACTCCTTAAATTTTGAATCACTTTAACAACCCTCTCAGTAATTTCTTTATCGTACCATTTGAAAAACTTGCCTCTCCCAACCTAAAACATTCAATTCCATTAAAAAAAATCTAAAACACAAGTTTAACATTCATATTCATTAATCAAATAACAATAAATTCTCACCCAATAATTGGAGCATCCGTAACATTTTCAGCCAAGATTATGATCACTCCATGAAGTCCTCAGTGGTGCCTTTAGCCCACAATAGCAAACAACATTGCTTGACTTTGAACACACTCTTATATTAGTTGATGATAATGATTCCATCTGCATACTTAAAAGACAATAATAAGATAATATATGATTGGATAAAAATGCACTCTATTGAGTTTATCATGTAAACACACATATAATTCGAGAACAAAGTGTGATATGTTTATCAACAATCACTCTAACAATTTCAATGCCTATATCAAAGAGGTTCAAGACAAACCTATCTTAATCGTACTTATAACGATGTGGAGGGTTATGATAAAGAGATTTCATTAAATGGAGGGATGGAAAGTACATTGGTGACATTTGTCCAGGAATCATGTCTAAATTAGAAAAATTAAGAAAAGAAGCATGCTAAAAACTAGATTTGTATTTCAATTGTCAGAGAGTTTTTGAAATTGAATACATGCAATTTGGACAATATATAGACAGAGCAACAACATGTTTAAAGAACAAAATTTAGTAGATAAGTAGCAAATTTCAACAATTGAATAGTAGAGAGAGGTTTTATATCTTTTTCACTTTTGATTTTCCATTCTTCACATTAGTTAGTATATATGGCATCTCATAACTAAATTCAGGATGTTATACAGGTGAATAAAAGGAAAAGAACTGGAGGTACCCAAAAAGGCATGCAAATGAATACATAAAACATTTTTTGAGTTTAACAAGGTTGAGCCAGTAAAGATGACTATCTACCTATGTAGAGTTAGTCATCTTTTGTCTAAAGCTTATTAGAAGATATGCCTATTTCCAAAGATAGGAACATTAATAGACTAGAGTAATGGAGTTATTGAAGTGAATCACACGTTAATGAAATACTTAATAAAGATATATAGATGCACAAGAAAGGGGGTTGAATTGTGGTAAACTTTTCGTTAAACCCCTTTTTAAAAAAAACTTCTTTCGATTAAACAAAACTCGTTCGTTTCAAAAGAACTAATGTATACTCGTTTGTAAAAAATTTCTAAGACTAATGTAAGAACAGTAGTGTTGAAAATCACGATTAAGAGAGAGAGAGAGTTGAGAGATTTTGACACAGTAATTTTTATACTGGTTCACCCCAAATCGTGGGCTACGTCCAGT
>JANZXV010000004.1:14487160-14499519 GCA_027576455.1 Erythroxylum roigii | reverse complement strand
AGTCCGATTTCTCAGGATCTCGTAGCCCAAAGCGGGCAGCCGGGAGAAGGCTATAGGTCATCGTGCACGAGACTAACGAAACGGGTTCTCTCTTGCCCAATCACAACCAATTTATGCTCACATATTTAAACACAAGAATAGCATTTTATGCTTCTTTCCTTCTTTCAAATCATCAAAGTTTCATTCTTTTCTTTCAAAACGATGGAATACACTTTCAATATACACAAAAGTTAACAAAGATAGCACACATATAGCATTTACCCATTACACAACAACTATAAAATGTTACCCACCTATCGACGGAATCCGAATTCAAGATTGCCCTTCCTCCTTGTCTTGAGTAGGGTTTTCTTGAGTTCCTTCAAGCAAAACACATTTCTATTTAATTTCCTAACACATCGGAAAGGTTATAACATTCAAGAATCAAAGGATAGCTAACATTAGCCTTAAACCTAACCTACCCATAGCTCATTTAAGCTAGAATAACCAAAACCCTAGCTTAGAAATCACAAAAACCCATAGATCTAACTCTCTCTTCAATCTCTACACAAACCCTAACCTCCATCTTTCACCATTTTCGAAACCTAACCCAAGCAAGGATGGAACTTACCTCTCACAAGAAGATTTCTCTTCTTTTTCCTCTTCTTTCTTCCTCCCTTAAGCTTCGGATAACTCTTCTTCTTCTTCTCTTCTATTTTCACGTTTCTTCCTCTCTTCTCTTTGTTTCATACGACAACTTCTCATCCTTTCTTTTAAATCATTTATTTTTAACTTAGTTTTAACCCTTCCTTCCAAAACTACATAGTTTTGGCCTCCCAATAAGCTAATGGGCTCTCCTCTTCACAAGCCCACCTATCCACCTATTTCTAATCCTCCTTCTCTTCATTCCATTAAACCCTAAGGCCCATTCTTCCAACAAACCCTTCATTAAAAGCCCAATTTTAATTCCCAATCATACTTGCTAATTCCAAGACTCAATAAATATATATATACATAATTAAAACAATTAAGGCAAAATAAAAAGTAAGCAAAGTAGACAAATAAATAAGTAAATCAATAAAAATAAATAAGAATAAAAGAAAAATTTTCGGGGCCCAACAGATTTAATGGAGAGTGTCTAGATTTTCGATTTTGACCTCTTTGAAACATAATTTGTAACATCTTATAGCATCTTGGCCTTATGTACCCGATAACTCCACAAAAATGACATATGGGTATAAATCTTCGACTTTTTTTTTATGCTTTTACCTTTTGGGCTGATCTGGACATTTCAAACTTTTCTTCATTCACTTTCGAACACTCGCCTTTATAGCCTATGCCTTTGAAATTCCCTTTAACCTTACCAGTTTCTATCAACTTATCTAGTTTTTTCGTGCCTTCATTCAACATCCTCAATCCCTTTTTAGTACTTACCAATTTTATTCTAGCTTCACCAAGCTCATCCAACGTCAACATCAGCTTCTTTCCTAACTCTTGTATGGTGTTCTTTATGGAAAGATTCTCTTTCTCCAATCTTTTATTCTTTCTACACGTTTTCACCCATTTTTCATATATAGCTTTGTAATCCCCGTAAATATTTCCTTTTTTATCATCTAGGCCACTTCTATCGCTGTCATAATCTGATATTAGATCTTGAGTTGGATTGTTTTCAAAATTTTCCTATTTTTCCTCTTTTCGACCTTTAGTTACATCCTTTTCAGTTACTATTAAGCAAGTAACCGGACTTTTGCTATGTAAGGAAACCAATGCAGCACCATTAGCTATTTCTTCTTCACTACCATAGTCACTCTTTTGTGTCTTGACTTCTTGTCTTGAATTGTTACTCGATGACCTTCCGTCATATTGTCTAAAGTCGGATTTGTCCTTCTTTATTCTTTTCAGCCATTTACCAAATTTTCGAGTGAGTAGTACCAAATCTTCGTCTTCATCTTATTCATCTTTCGCATCATTCACACTTTTTCCAATCTCCACCTGTAGTGCCTCTCTTCTAGCCACGGTCGCGAAACTAGGATTTGCACCAACTTGCTACCAAGTTCTAAATCGGTGACCTTGCT
The DNA here is from genome assembly GCA_027576455.1 of Erythroxylum roigii. Taxonomy (NCBI): domain Eukaryota; kingdom Viridiplantae; phylum Streptophyta; class Magnoliopsida; order Malpighiales; family Erythroxylaceae; genus Erythroxylum; species Erythroxylum roigii. The sequence continues at coordinate 14,497,465 of JANZXV010000004.1, read as the reverse complement.
CTGATACCAATTGAAAAAACAAAGGGGGTTAATTTCGCGAACTTTTCGATTCGTTTCTAGCAAACAAAAATCAGAAAAATTAAAAGAACCAAAATAAATCAACACCAGAAAATTGGTAACGCAATTCGGCACACCTTGCCTACGTCTGCGGGGGCCTCACCCAGCTTAATCACTTTCATGAAGATACAATAGATTTACCCAAGGCTTTACTGAGCCGACACTACTCAACCCTTGAAACTATCCCTTAACCTCACTTCCCGTGAAAGAATTCACACCCAATAATACAATCAACTCGTGTTAACCCCAACAGATGATTTTCTCAATTAACCCAATAGTACGACCGTCTCGTACTAATCTCAACGGAGGATTTTCTCAACAATATTTGATAATAGAGATAAGAAATAAAACAACTCAAGTGATCCACCAACTAAGAACAAAATAATAATGCACTTGAGAAAAAGAAGACAACTTCCCGAAAGGTTAAGCTCCACTGAAATAGATCTGGAAATCGTCGCAACAACAATGAGCTGAATCACGTAGAACTCATAAAATCACAGCTGCAAAAATACCCGATCAACGACAACACATCAAAGAAAACACATCACAAAATTATTCAGCCCAACTTAACGAAATCATCGTCCTTCAAAAGAAATCACTGTAGCAACACAAATGCAGAGAAGCGGTGCACAGAGAAGCAACACGAACACAGAGAAGCTCACTCAATCCAGGAGCACATCCACAACTTAATATATTAACCCCTCTTCTGCACACACTATTTTCTTCCACCCACACACGTTTTCCTATAAGCAATTAATGCACACTTATGAATCATTAATGCATTCACATTACTATACCACCCATGCATCTAATTGCCCCACACTTTCTTTGCTTCTGGGACTCACTCATCACCTCACAACCATTGCTCTTAAATTTACTTTAACATGGCTCACACCCACAAAAGAAACTTTATTCACTGTGTAGATTAAAACCATTAAACCTTCACTCAACACTCACATACACTGTTGGAACCCATATTCGTATATCCAACCTCAAATCCGAAAATTCAAACTGGAACCCAAATCCGCGTTGGAAACCTTGACTACTCTGAAAATCCCAATTTTTTTTTCTTTTCATATTCTTTCCTTCTTCCTTCATACAACACTCTCAACTACACTTTTGAAACAAGAAAAGCAAAATCCCATCTTTGACATAACAAAATTCACAAACTTTAGGAAACGAAAACATGAAATTCTTATCTATAACTCTTAACGAGACTTCTTAAACCTTCCTTTCTAAGTAAGATGGGCCAAAACTCTAACACACATCATGAATTAACCAAAGATTATAATGCTGGAAATTTTAAAAGAATGTAACAACTTCCATTTAAACTTACATAATCTTCCCTTTCCTTCATAGCCACTCTTCAAACCACCATGCTTAAGCAAAAAGACAAAACTCTAACATAAACCATGAATTAACCAAATATCACAAAGCTGGAAAAATTTTAAAGAAAGCAAAAACTTGGTTTAAAAACTATCTAACTTTACCTAGCTTTATCTATACCTTTTCTAAACAATCACAACCAAGACCCCTCTTCAAACTAAGCAAAATTTTCGAAATTCCTAAACCCTCACGCATGCCGATTTTTTTCCACTGTTCATAACTCTTCTTCTTTCCTTTCTTTCTTCATCAATCATTCTTCAAACACCATTTGTAACCAAGAGAAGAAAAACCCTAACAATAACACCAAGAAATTTCGAATTCCTCTTAACCCACTAAATCTGATTTTTTTTCTCCCCTTTTTCTTCTTAATATTATTCTTCCAACACCCATTTAAACCAAGAAAGGAAACATTCTAGCTACAAAAATCACAAAATTTCGAAATCTCTTACCTTCCAAGACACCCACGAAATCCTTCTTCTTGACTCTAATGGAGGATAATCTCTTCTTTCTCTAGCCTTCTTCTTTTAATCCTTGGAAACCCACGAAAATCCCAAGCAAACCATCCCTTCACTTTCCTCTCACATGGCCGAAACCTTCTTCTTCTTCATTAGGCTAGCCGAAAGTCATCTTCTCTCTTCTCTTCTTGGACATTTTCGTGAGCTTCTTTCTCCAAAGGCTTAGGTCACTTAACTTTCCTAACTTAAAACTACGTAGTTTCACCTAAAAGCCTCTCATTTTCTTTCTTTCTCCAAGCAATTTTCGTAACTCTCCTAAAAGCCTTAGCAAAGTTGATTTTTAAAACCTTAAAACCTAAGCCACTTTCATCCCTTCACTCACCCAAACGACAACACCTCATTTGCTTCTTTCTTTTTGTTTTAATTCTTCTCCTACTACTTACTAACTTACTCAATCTTTTAACTAACTCACTTAAGGCTTAGGCCCACTTAAGCCCAAGCTTCCATCTCTCTTTATATTCTCATTTATTTGCACATTTCATGGACCCAAGCCCCATTTCCATGCTTCTTCATTTACTCTTCATTTAATTTTTCTTTACACTTCATTCTCATTTAGTAGCAATTTAAAATGGGCCCTAGCCCAAATGCTTCTATTCTTCTACATTTAATTACAATATACAAAGGCTAAAAGCCCACTTGATTCCTTTACAAGCTTTATTTCCTAACCTAACACTTTAACTTAATACTTAAGCCCAATACATGTCATGTAAAGCCCATTTCATTTACTTTACACCTTACAACATATATAACTTCCTAATTTACTCTTTCAATTCAACTTATTCTATTTAAATTCTAATAACTCATAAAACTCTCAATTCATATAATTCTTTTAATACTAACAATGCATCACAAGAGAATAATTTCTCACCAAATCGAAATTCACTAAATCCCTTCATTAAAATAATCATAACTTAAACAATAAAATCCTCAATTTATTCCAACCAAAATTCAAAATAATCAAACTAAAACCTCAAAATAATCTAAACAACTTTTTTACCAAAGGACAGGAATCGGGGCCCGTATTATATGTTCCAGTTCCAGTATATAAAAATAGAAAAGCATCATATGTATAAATCAAATCTCGCCAAGAAAACAAATCTCAGAATAGGCCAAAACAATCATGTATGTCGCCACTAGTTAGCCAAACTAGTGTGCACACCTCCCGATTTTTGGTATTGCTTGGACTTTCATCCGTGGTAAGTCTAGACTATAGTCGACAAGAGCATCATGATCCTAGGTGATGACCTCGTCGATTACCAGACCCTAGGTATGGAATCACCACAAGTCCCATAGAAGGTGTCGATACAGGGACTCGACTTTTATGTACCAGCGTTAAGGATACGGGGGTCGCTTAATCTGTTGTGCCTAGCACACGATTGGCCAATCGTTACCTTACCAATCACAAAATTCATATACAAATATTAAGTACAAAAAATCAAGTAATGTACCATGCCTTTATTTATCGGTCCAACCGATAAAATGGAACCTTTCCATGGCTCTAAGCCAAAAGAGAACACAAACAAACAGCATACATGACTCGATTATGCACATGTAAATTCCAAAACATTATTTCATGCAATATGTTGGATCCCGTTTCTGAGACCCAACTCTTGCGGACTTATACATCTGTTAGACCCCGCTTGATTCCAAAGTCCAACGCTTGCTCTGATACCACAACTGTTGGATCCCGCTTGCTTCCGGAACCCAACTCTTGCGGACTTGCTCTGATACCATACATGTTGGATCCCTCTTTTTGAAGTCCATAAAACTTTTTGAATCCAACTCTTGCTTAAAACATGAACGCGTGCGAAAAACATGAAACATGAGCATCTTACCTTGAAGGGTTATTGCATTGAACCCTCATTATCCATCATCAATTCATCTTTATTCTCATAACAACCCAAAAATTTACTCACAATTGGTTCAATGGTGTGCCCATACAAATCAGTCACCATGCTCAAACTCATTTCTCCCATTTGTGAGCAAAATTTGGAAATCTTCGAACCATAATTTCAATTTTACTTCTTCATAGAAATCATAGCTCTAAGTCTCTAGTTTGTTTTGATTCAAGAACCATCTTAATCGGAGTTCTACAGCTCAATATATGCTTAAAAAGCCTAAGCATGTTTAAACCCTAATCATGCTTTCCCAACCGACCTCTCACTTGGTCTAATGCAATATTTCCCAAAACAACTCCAAATGATACCATTTTTCATGTGGAGATAGATACATGTGTTAGAAATCCATTGCTTCAAGAATCACCTCATTTGGAGGTCGGATGAGGGAGTTATGACCAAAAGAATCACACATGTTTATATCCTCAATCAATTTGTACCTATCTTGGCGCGATTGTCATAACTTTCACCACAAATGTTGGATTGATTTCGTGTTTGGATCATTGGAAAGAATACTTCGATATCTAAAACTTTCATGAAGACCACAAAGTCAGATTCTGCCTCTCAAAGGGTCCAAAATTGCGATTTACGGTGACTGTCCCGTGAATGTCCGTTTAACGGACATGCATGCCTGTTTAACAGACATTGATCGGCCAAACTACACTTTTTCACCCGAGAAGGTCCGTTAAACAGACATCAAGTCCTTTAAACGGACATGGGCGATGCTAGGGGTCCTTTTTGACCCGTAAAGGTGTTAAACGGACATGAGGGTTTCCCAAACCCCTCCAAACCCTCTCTTATGCTTCCTACAACCAATCTAACATCATATTCACTCATAATCTTCCCAATTTCACGCTTCTAGTGCAAAATCACTTCTAAAACAATTCAAACATCAAAATTACCTCATAAAGCTCTCAAATCTCAATCCATTTGAATCATCAAAACCTCAATTCTCTTTAATTACCATAGCTGTCATACACACAAAATCCTATGCAACATCATAACTCGTAACAATCATATCTCTCCATTCTGATGTCCAAAAATTACAAACTTTATAGCGTCGAAAATCTAAAAAGATCATATATAACTTCCAAGAAGACAATATTTACCAATTATATCTAAATTATTCCATATTTTCCCTTGAATCAGAACACAAAATTTACCCCTGTGAAATCTTGCAAAACCTTCCCAACTTTACTTACTCTATTACAACATCATTCTTATCCATTCAATTACCATTCCTTCTTTTCAATAACATTTCACTTACAGGGAATAGCAACTCATATTCAAAGTTCATCAACTCAATTGGATTACTTCTTTAAGTGTACTTAATTCCAACTTAACCTCATCCATAATTAAGTCATGTTTCAACTCCACCTCATTTCATAACCATTTGAATTTTAACTTTTCTTCATCTATTCTTAAATCTTAGCTCATTTGACTTGTCACATTTAGCTATATCTCATCATCCAAAATTCCTATGTGTCTTTTCCATAATATCTCACATATGTGTATATATATATATACATATATACCAACCATTCATGCTCAACATTCATCATAGTCATCCATATACAAATTTACCTTTCAAATCCATACACAAATCCATTTTTCATGAACCTCATAAAATAAGAGTTTTACAAACTTTAATGGCATTTCAAGTCACAATACATTAATATTCCAAAATCTCCAAATTACATAAAACACTTGAATATAATTGCTTAAAATGCAATTACAACTTTGTTATACATAGATAACTCCAAAACAACACAAAACATGTAAATTCAGATTTATGCCTTGATTCACTTTTGCTTGATCTCTTGTGCATCACCTGAATAGGGGAAAGAGAGGGCGGTGAGCTCAAAAGCTTGTGGGTAACATGCTTATAACTAATAACAAGCAAAATCGTTCAAAAGTTCTTTATCATGAAAAATTCTTTTTGAGTCATAAAACACATGCTTCTTAAAATTCTTGTCAACTAATCAAAATCACAAATAACACAATTCATGCATTTTTCAACTTATTCACAAATCATAAACACATAAGCACACCATAATGATTTGGGTAGGTCCAAATTCATGACGCACTACACATTCCCATATAATGGTCCTGTGTAGCCGTAAACTTGAGGGAGTCCTTGAAGGAGCTCCGTGCCACTAGCGGGCAGACAGGAGAAGCCTATTTTTGGGTCAACGTGCACGTGACGGTTCTTGAGGGACTGCCACAAACCCACACAACACGAAATTCATGACTTGAAAACAAATTGCCCAAATGGCAAAATTTTGGAAACTTGTTTTTCATGGAGATGAAATTTTTTGAAAAACCCTTCCATGTAGCAATTCACATTTCATCATCAAAATTCCTATACCAAGCATCAAAGCCATTTCATAACTCATTCAAACACATTCCTATACCAAGCATCAAAGTCATTTATCAAATCATTCAAAAGCCACAAAATACAACAATTTTGAAATCATTCACATATCACTCAAAGTTCATTCACAAAATTCATATATAAAAACTTATGGCACATTTTCAAACCATCTTAAAGAACAATAAATGCAAATTTTTAAGGTAGTTGGAAATCATTTAATTCCATATATTTGAAAGAACATTTATGGCTCATTAACTCAATTATAAAAATGAAACCCACCTTAATTTCCTTGCTTCTAAACCTTGCTCAAAAAGCCTCTACTCTTGCCTTTTCTTGTCTTCCTTGATTTCCTTTAACAATTAGCAAAAATTCCCAAATCAATGGACATTTTAATTGAGAAACCCATAATACATAATCACTAAAATTGATCTTAGAAAACTTAAACCCAAACATTTCTTAAGTTATAGGAATTAAAATCTCTCTAAAAATCCAACAAGTCAAACATACTCTTACCTTGATCCTTCACCAAATGACGAGTTTCTTGGCTTGAATGGAAGCTCTCATCCTCCTCTTCCTTTTTCCTTCTTGAATAAACTTCAAAATCCATCTTGAAAGCTTAGAAAAATCAAAACCTAGTTTTCTTTCTTTCTTCTTTCTCTCCTCTCTCCACCGAACTCTCTCCTTTCTTCACTCTTTTCTTTGGTTTTTCCCTCTCAATTTCGTGCTTCCCTCTTCCTTTAAATCCAAACAACCCTTCTTATTACAATTATGCCATTAATGAATGAAAAATGACCAATTTACCCTTACATGTAAGCCTTGTAACTTAAATGGCTTAAGTGGTCTTCGCAAAAAGCCCTCATACATATACACTCGTACTACTCAATTCAACTAAACCATATCTTAAAATCCAACCAACATTGACACAATAATTAACTCTAAATAAAATAATTAATCTTGCAAAACCTCAAAATTATTTAAAATCATGCTTAACTCCTTCCAAAAATCAAGACCTTTTTTCTAATCATGAAATCGAAGGAATTTGATAGCACTTCCTTCTAGAAAAATGTTCCTCATTGTCTCAATTTTCTAATAACACCAAAATCATTCAATTTGGTTCCATAGTCTAAAATTTATACACCAAACATTTTCGGACTGTTCTTATACTAAAACAATATTCTATGCTCAATTTCCATCCAAAAATTGACATTCTTAGAGATTGAAATAAAACTCAATTTCATCATACAATTTGTAGCCTTATCCCTCTAGTTTAATCCAAATCAAGAATCATCTTATTTGGATAACTAGAGCAAAAGTTATGGCTAAAATACCGAAGCATACTCAATGAACATGTTTCAATTACATTTTCCAACTTTTAACTACCAACCTTTCATATATTACCCATCTTGTATCTAAATCATCTTTTCTATTTCATTTACTCTTCATTCTCACCTTCATTCCAAATCAATGTCCTCCTAAAAGAAAATTATAATCCATGACTAATCATGAGCACTAATGATAGAACATACACATATATACTTATTCTTCATCAATTTACTGCACAAATTCAACTTCATTTTTACTTTCATTATTCCCTACTTTACTCTTGTCTATCATTTCTTGATTCAAGAACTTTCATTCATTTGCTCTTAACTCGTGACTAATCACCAAAATTTCTCATTTAATAGTTCTAATCTTTTACAAAAAGTTCGGGTCCAACACTGAGATTGCAGTTGGTTGCTCTGCACCTCAGTCCTGACATTGGACCCTACTGATTGAGTCCTACCTTTACCTCTACCTCTCTGTGCAGGTTTGCCAGCTCTACTCTACTGAATTGTAGTCTCAGTCATAGTTCCTCCTCTAGCTCCTGACTGTGTTTCCAACATCTCAGGACAATCTTTGACCTGATGCTCATATGAACCACATCGAAAACATGCTTCTGTAATCCGCCAATACTCACCACCATGCTTTTTACCACAGTGCTCATATTCAGGCAATTGGTGTGACTGATTGGTAGGCATCTGTCTTCTACCTCTTGCAGACTTAACAAATCTACCTCTTCCTCGGGATCCAGATTGTCTCGATCTAGATTGGAATCGGGACAATCTATTCTGACGCTTTTTGAAGCTTCTACCAGAATCAACTTGAGACTCATCATGCCTCTTACCTCTAACCTCCTGTCTGTGCTCTCTCTGAACATCCTTCAATAACTGTTCAATACTAATTGAGGCTGCTCAGAGTTCTGTAAAATTGCCCAAGTTAGAGATGGCAAGCCCCGTTCTGATTTCCATATTCAAACCATCCTCAAACTGCTTACATTTATCTTGCTCAGTTGGAATCAGTGCGGTCGAATACCTTATTAACTCATTGAATTTTATCTCATATTCTGCCACTATGAGTCTGCCCTACTTTAAATCAAAAAATTCCTTCTTTTTTCGATCCATGTAAATCTTCATCATGTAGTTCTCTCAGAACAACCTCAAAAAATCCTCCCAGGTCATACTACAAGGTCTAGTGGTGTTTTCCGGAATAGTTTTCCACCACTGATATGCAGGACCTTATAGTAGTGAGACTGCATAATCAAATCTCTCCTCTGCTTCACAGTCCATCTGATCGAACACTCTTTTGGTTCTCTCTAACCACCCTTCTACTTCAACTGGGTCTGTACTTCCGTAGAAGTCCACGACCCCTTGCTTTCTCAGCTTATCATATCTCCTTTCTTGCCTCACGGGGATTCTCGGAGGCATTCCAGAAAATTCAGGTATAGGAGACTCTATATTGGCTCCTACAGACTCCATGTCAACTGACTCACCAATTGGATCTCTTATGGAAGGTGACCTATAACAAACAAAAGTTGTGATTACTGTCTGAATCTCTCTCAATGAATCATATTGTTTCCCTAAAGATGCCAAACCATTCTCTGATACAAAAAATGCAACATCCCTCTACCATAGGTTACATACCCAAACATTTAGAAACATTCAAGTACATATCCTATGATAATGGCATGTTAGAGCATAAAAATAATTTAATAATATATATTTAGTTAACAGAAATTATATTATAAAACAAAAAATGAAATCAAAATAAACAAAACCAAAACGAAATGGCAAACTCTTCTCTTGAACCTTATTGTGCATGCCAAGCTCTTCTTTTGGACGTGTGGTTCCAGCCCCCATTTTGTAGTTGAATTAACGCGAATCAGGGCGTGAATTCAATTTACAAAGACAGTGGGGGTTGAACCCACACCTGAATTCATTTCGTTACCTTTTTTGATTCCAAACAAAGGATTTGAATTCAAATTCAATCCCACGATTGAATTCAAATCACGGCTTTCCAAACAGCCTCTTAGCCATAACATGGTTATGACTTATGATATTCTCAAAGCCACTTATATATCTCAGACCATATGTTACATGTGTTAATGTTGATATTGCAACGTTTATCTGACCCGAGAACACCTACCTATTCAAATTATAGGTATGAATTGAAGTCTAAGAAGGCATACTGGAGGGGTTACAAGAGAATAAGTCAAAAGAAATAGTTGAACTCGACTAGGATGAGTTACAAGCATAAGTAGTTAGAACTGTTTGGCTATATAGTGTATATGACAGACGAGGCTATGTATCAGGTCATGAAACTTACATCCTATATAGAGATATATAAAATTTTGAAGTGCACGTTGATGAAAAAGAAGGCTTGTTTATTAGAGGTATCATACATGAAAAAGGAGTACCAGTAGAAATAAATTCATATATGAATTTAAGGGATGTGAATCCAAGGATATCTGTCATTATTGTAAGAAATTTAGGCACAAAGAATTAATGATCGTTATAAATTGAAAAATCAAAAGGATTGAGAAGACAAGAAGAAACAACCTTATAAACCTGTTGAAGTTAGTGTAGTTAACACAAATTTTATTGGTGATGTTTTGTTAGCTACCTCTACTGAAAACAGTGATGAGACCAACTTTTTTTTAGATTCTAGATATACCTATCATATGTGTCCTCATAATGATTGGTTTATTACATATAAGTGTGTTGATTCTAGTATTCTACGTCTTTATCTGATGATGATAGCG